>WNGS01055033.1:0-10379 GCA_020271785.1 Procambarus virginalis
AGAGGTGTTGAACTTCGGAGAAAATAAGTCCAGTCCTGTTATATGGGTGACCTTGCAAACTGCGGGGATAATAATCTCATTGTCTGTCTCTAATCCTGCAGTCCAGTATACACTCTGGACCACTGCATGTATCAGACCTTGTCTTCCTCCTCACCTAGTCATGTAATTTAATGCGGATTATTCTTTAGCAGAATGGTTCTCAATCTTTGTAAGCTTATAAATAGCTCTAATTTTAATTGTTATTAATGATAGAATGCTTTCGTTAGTTGGTTAGGTATACGGATATCGAACACCCTAGCACCCCATCCACCCCCACACACCACACACACACTACACACACACACAACACACACACACACACACACACACACACACAAACACACACATTGTGCTGTGACCATCGTGTCGAGTGGACGTGGGTTTGGGAGCTCCTGGTTCACTAGTGGCGTGGGAGGGGTAATCAGGCAACTTCGAAGTGAAAAAGTGTGTACAAGTGAATGAAAAAACCCTTGGGTTTTGACCAAACCCATAAGGTAGTGAAGAAAACAGTATAAGTAGCGTAATTGAAAATAGTGATAAAGGAAGTACTGTGGCAGTGTGCAGAGTGGAGCTGACCTCACTGACCTGACCGTGACCTCACCCCACCGGCAGCAATCTTCCCAATACCACGTGGGAGACGCTTGGAGATTCACTCACCTATTGTGTTAGCAGGACGGTAAGATACTTGGAACCCCTGTGGGTAAGGTTGGATTATAGCAATGACTAGGTCAGGAAGGGCGTCTAGGTCCAGCAGTATTATGATTGAAGAAGAAGATAGGTTTGTGGAGAAGATGATTGGGAAATTTGTAGAGAAGAGGGATGTCTGGGTAGGTGATCTAATCCAGGGGATCAAAAGTGAAATCTTTAACAAGATACAGGACGAGGTTCAAAGACTCAAACAAGAGTTTAGGGATTATATTCAAGAGGAAATCAGAAAGAGCAGGGTAGAATGGCAAGGAGAAATAACTAGGCTTACTAATGAATTTGGCAGGCATGGGGGAGGCTTGGCAGGGGAAGGGGTAGTAGGAGTAGGTGGAGTAGCAGGAGTGGGAGGGGTGGGGGTCAGCCAGGGAGGGGGCTACCAGCATGACCCTGACCTGAGAAAGAGGACAATCATAATCCATGGATTGCTTGAAGTCAGGGCACCATCCAGGCAGGAAAGGATGGAGATTGAGGATTTGGAGCTACAGGGGATTTTGAGGGACATGAGAGCCCATATGGCAGGGAATGAAGTGGAAGTCCACCGCCGCATTGGACCATACAACTGTAACAGGAAACGACCTGTCCTGGTACAGTTCACAAACGAAGAGGCAGTGGACTACATACTGCATCACAAACACTTGCTCAGAGGTAGCGAAAGTTACTTCAACGTATATATTGACAAATTCATGACAAAGGAGGAGCAGGTAGCCCACAGAGCAAGCAAACCCCCACGATACAGCTCTACCCGTTTGAGCGTAGTTACGCACCCCACTGCTAATCCACCCCAGGATAACCAGTTCACAACTGATTCTCAAGTCACTCCCTCCCCAAATCAGCCCTCCTTGCCCCTGCTTATCTCCCCAACACCTCCCTTGACCCCTCTGACCCCACTGCAGTCAAATTCATCCCACATTCCAAGGACCCCCTCATCATCTCAACCCCCAAATCCCGTCCAGCCCTCATCCCCTCAGCCCCAAAAACCCACCCAGCCCACATCCCCTCAACCCCCAAAACCTACCCAGCCCTCACCCCTCCTTATCCCCTCTCCTTCCATGTGACCCCCCACCCTTGCGAGGGGGGTGGGAGGTTCCCCCCCCCCCTCTATCCTTCCCCCTCCCGACCTCTCAACCTCTATCTGACTCCCAACCTTACGCTATCTCCCAACCCCTCTATGCCTATCAGACCCTCCCTAATCTTCAGACCCAGTATGCCCTTCCTACCCAGACCTACCTACCCAGGCCCTGCCCCAAACCCTCCTACCTACCTTCCTAGAAGCCCAGCCCCCAGTAGCCCCCCAAGCACCCCTCCCGACCTCTTTCACCCCCCTACACCCCCGGACCCCCCCTACACCCCCGGATCCCCCGGACACCCCCGGACCCTCCCCACCCCCAGTCATCCCCCAGACACCCCCAGATCCCCCAGGTCCCCCCTGCCCCCAGTCACCCCCCAGACACCCCCAGATCCCCCCAGACCCCAGAGAAGGGGGAACCCTGGTACAGGAGTTTCCATGAAGAGTCTCAAGGTATGGTACACCAATGCTGATGGGGTATCTAATAAAGCAGAAGAGATAAAAGAAAGAGTGAGTGAGGCAGATCCTGACATAGTTGCAATTGTGGAAACTAAAATTAATGACATGATCTCAGATGCAATCTTTCCTGAAGGGTACCAGGTGATGAGAAAAGAGAGGACACAGAGACAGGGAGGGGGAGTGGCACTCCTAATAAAGCGGAAATGGAAGTTTGAAGACCTGGGAAATCAGGTTACCAATGAGAGCACAAGCTTCATACATGGAACTCTAACAGTAGATGGGAGGAAGATTGTGATCTTGGTAATCTACAATCCCCCACCAAACAGTAGAAGACCCAGGCAGGAGTATGATGACAACAACAAGGCATGCATAGATGAACTGCAGAAGGCAGCAACACTAGCCCACAGAATGAGAGCGAAGCTGCTGGTCATGGGGGACCTAAATCATGGAGAGATAAATTGGGAATCAAGGAATCCCCATGGAGGGGACGAAACGTGGGGAGCAAAATTAGTAGATGTTATAGACAGGAATTTCCTAACACAGCATGTGAAGGAAGACACAAGGGAAAGAGGAGGAGATGCACCGAGCCTATTAGACCTGATTTTCACCCAGAACGTAGAAGATATCGAGAATTTGGAGCATGAAATACCTCTAGGGGCCAGTGACCATTGTGTCCTAGTCTTTGACTACATGATGGAATTCAAACTTATGACCATGGGACAAGAGATCTGGGAAAGGAGAGTTGACTACAGGAAAGGGGACTATAGGAGGATAAGGGACTATCTGGGAGAAGTGCAGTGGGAGGAAGAAATTAGAGGAAAAACAGTCCAAGATATGATGGACCTAGTCATACAGAAATGCCAAGAGGCCGAAGAGAGATTTATACCAACAGTAAAGGGAAAAAATAAGAAGGAATATAATAACCCATGGTTTAATAGACAGTGTCAGGAAGCAAAAATGGCCAGCAGGCGGGAGTGGAGGAAGTACAGAAGACAAAGGACAGAGGACAACAGGATCAGATGCAACAGAGCTAGGAACGATTACATTAACATAAGACGAACATCGGAAAGGGACTATGAGAACGATATTGCAATCAAAGCAAAAAAACAACCTAAGCTACTACACAGTCATATAAGAAGAAAAATGTCGGTGAACGACCAAGTGACAAGACTAAGGAAGGCAGAGGGGGCATATACTGAAAGTGACAAGGAAATCTGTGAGGCACTGAATGCCAGTTTCCATGGAGTGTTCACTACCGAGCCTGAGCAGCTCCCATTGTTGGAAGGGGTTACCCTAGATGAAAGACTATCAGATATAGAGGTGACAGCAGAGGAGGTAATGAAACAGTTGACAACTCTAGATGCATCTAAAGCAGTAGGACCAGACAAAGTATCACCGTGGATACTAAAAGAAGCAGCGCAGGCCCTCAGCGTGCCTCTGGCAATGATCTTTAATGAGTCACTTATGTCGGGAGAATTGCCCAGTTGCTGGAAGAAGGCAAATGTCGTGCCGATCTTCAAGAAAGGCGATAGGGAGGAGGCACTTAACTATAGACCTGTATCACTGACAAGCATCCCCTGTAAAATACTGGAAAGAATAATTAGGCTACGACTGGTTGCACACCTGGAGAACGTTAGGTTTGTGAACAAACATCAACATGGGTTCTGGACAGGGAAATCGTGCCTAACAAACCTTCTGGAATTCTATGATAAAATAACGAGGATAAGACAGGACAGAGATGGTTGGGCAGACTGCATATTTCTGGACTGCCAAAAAGCCTTTGATACAGTACCGCACATGAGACTGCTGTTCAAACTCGAGAGGCAGGCGGGGGTAGGGGGAAAGGTCCTAGCATGGATAAGGAACTACCTAACAGGAAGGAGCCAAAGAGTTACGGTAAGGGGCGAGAAGTCGGACTGGCGAACAGTAACAAGTGGAGTACCACAAGGATCGGTGCTGGGACCAATTCTATTTCTTGTATATGTTAACGACATGTTTACGGGTGTAGAGTCCTACATGTCGATGTTTGCGGATGACGCAAAGTTGATGAGAAGAGTTGTGACAGATGAGGATTGCAGGATCCTCCAAGAGGACCTGAACAGGTTGCAGAGATGGTCAGAGAAATGGCTACTGGAATTCAACACGAGCAAATGTAAAGTTATGGAAATGGGACTAGGAGATAGGAGACCAAAGGGACAGTACACAATGAAGGGGAACAGCCTACCTGTGACGACGCGCGAAAGAGACCTGGGTGTGGACGTAACACCTAATCTATCTCCTGAGGCACATATAAATAGGATAACGACAGCAGCGTACTCTACACTGGCAAAAGTTAGAACATCATTCAGAAACCTAAGTAAGGAGGCATTTAGGGCGCTTTACACTGCCTACGTGAGGCCAGTCTTAGAGTATGCCGCCTCATCATGGAGTCCCCATCTGAAGAAGCATATAATGAAACTGGAAAAGGTTCAGAGGTTTGCAACGAGACTCGTCCCAGAGCTACGAGGGATGGGGTATGAGGAGCGCCTGAGGGAACTGTGCCTTACGACACTAGAAAGAAGAAGGGAGAGGGGGGACATGATAGGAACGTATAAAATACTCAGAGGGATTGACAGAGTGGACATAGACGAAATGTTCACACGGAATAGTAACAGAACGAGGGGACATGGATGGAAGTTGGAAACTCAGATGAGTCACAGAGATGTTAGGAAGTTTTCTTTTAGCGTGAGAGTAGTGGGAAAATGGAATGCACTTAAGGAACAGGTTGTGGAAGCAAATACTATTCATAATTTTAAAACCAGGTATGATAGGGAAATGGGACAGGAGTCATTGCTGTAAACAACTGATGCTCGAAAGGCGGGATCCAAGAGTCAATGCTCGATCCTGCAGACACATATAGGTGAGTACATATAGGTGAGTACACACACACACACACACACACACACACACACACACACCACACACACACACACACACACACACACACACACACACACACACACCACACACACACACACACACACACACACACACACACACAGTTGTGGTCAGACAGCCGCGGTGATCAGACGGGTCTGGGAAGCTCTTGCGTAGCTAGTGAATTGGGGGGGAAAATCAGTGTATATGCGTATATGAGTGTATATGAGTGATTGAATAATTAGTAAGCTCACTCAAAACCACAAGGAAGTGAAGAAAAACAGTAGAAACAGCACCACTGAAAATAAGTGTTGAGTACATTTGTGGTATTGTGAAATTGTGGAGCCGACATTGTGGAGCTAAAGTGACCTCACCACTAGTGACCTCACCAGCTGGGACGCGGGACGCAGAGACCTCACATCTGGACCAGCCGCGTGGTGTACTTTCTCGCCTGTTTGTGCTGCAGATTGAGCAAGGTATTGAGGAGCGCCTTTTTTGGCTGGGTTGTTACTGCAATGACACGATCAGGAAGGGGTTCAAGGTCAATCACCAGCAGGGATGAGGAGGAGGACAGATTTATAGACAAATTAATAGGGAAATTTGTAGAGAGAAGGAGCGATTGGATGGTGGATCTAATCCAAGGGATTAAAAGCGAGTTATTTCAGCAAATACAGGTTGAGGTAGAGAGGCAGAAACAAGAACTTATGCTCTATATTCAGGAAGAGATTAGGAAGGGAAGAGAGGACTGGGAAAGGGAATGTGCTCGGATCACAAACGAATTAGGAAGGATTAACAGCATGGCTAAGGACAGAGGATTAGTGGGGGATGGGTTAGTGACTGCGGTTGGGATGGAGAAACCCCAGGGGACAGGCTACCAGCATGACAAAGAATTACTGAGGAGGCGGTCTATTATACTACATGGATTATTCGAATCTGGGGCATCAACAAGACAAGACAGGATAGAGACGGAAAAATATGAATTGCATGAGATATTGAGATGTATTGGAGCAGGGATGGCAGAATACGAGGTGGATATCAGCCGCCGGGTTGGACCTTACAATTGTACCAAAAATAGGCCTGTTCTGGTACAATTCTCCAATGAGGAGGCTGTGGAGTACATAATGAGGAACAAGCATTTACTCAGAGGAAGTGAAACCCATTACAATGTGTTTATAGAGAGGTTTATGACGAAAGATGAGCAAATAGCCTACAAGCATAGGTGGCAAGCACGACACCGAACTAGCCTCTCAGGTAGTTTCACCTCCCAGGTCACATCACAGGTCACCCCCCAGGTCACAACCCAGGTCACCCCCCAGGTCGCATCATCCCCAACTCAGCCCTCCTATACCTCCCCCCTGCCTCAGCCCCCCAAACCCCCCTGCTTCATCACCCCAAAACCCCCCTGTCCATTCCACATTTGCACCTCCCCAACGATTCCCCTGCCCCTCCAACATCACACCTGTCAACGACCCCAGTGGGTCAAGCCATGCCCTCCCCAAACCCACCTTCCCATCCCCCCTCCCCTACTACCCCTTCCCACACCCCTGCCCCTTCTCTTCCACTGCACCCCTCTTACACTCACCCCCAAACCCCACCCAACCCTCACCCCTCCTATGCACCTTCAGCCCACATTTAACCCCCTCACCTTGTGACCCCCTAACACCTTCCCCCATCTCCCTCTTCCCCTCTTCTACCCCAAAACCCCCACCTACCCCCGATTCCCCCCTAACTAATACGCCCTCTCTTCCACTCCCAGCACCCATGCTCCATTCTCCTCTCAGCCCTCTGTCCTCAATATCCCTCTCCCCCCCAACTTCTCAACCTCTATCTGACTCTCAGTCTCACTCTATTTCTCAATCCCCACATGCTATTCAGACCCCTAACTTTCAGACCCATTATGCCCTTCCTACCCCCCTAGATGCCCAGACCCCATTCGCCTACCAGGCACTCCCAGGCACCCCCCTAGCACCCCCCATTCACCCCCACAGCCCCCACTCGCCCCCCATTCACCCCCACAGCCCCCACTCGCCCCCCATTCACCCCCACAGCCCCCACTCGCCCCCCAGACACCCACCAGTCCCCCCCAGACCCCCAGTGAAAGGGGGAACTCAGACACCCGAGTTTCCAAGAAGAGTCTCAAGGTGTGGTACACCAATGCTGATGGGGTAGCCAATAAAGCAGAAGAGATAAAAGAAAGAGTTAGTGAGGCAGACCCAGACATAGTGGCAATAGTGGAAACTAAAATAAATGACATGATCTCGGATGCAATCTTTCCGGAGGGGTACCAGGTGATAAGAAAAGAAAGGACACAGAGACAGGGAGGAGGAGTGGCACTCCTAATAAAGCGGAAATGGAAGTTTGATGAGCTGGAAAATCCGGGTACCAATGAAAGCACGAGCTCCATACATGGAACTCTGACAGTGGATGGGAAGAAGATTGTAATCTTGATACTCTACAATCCCCCACCAAACAGTAGAAGGCCCAGGCAGGAGTACGAGGACAGCAACAAGGCATGTATAGATGAACTGCAGAGGGCAGCAACAATAGCGCATAGAATGAAGGCGAAGCTACTGGTCATGGGGGACCTAAACCACGGAGAGATAGATTGGGAAACGAGGAATCCCCATGGCGGGGAGGAGACCTGGGGAGCGAAGCTGGTAGACGTTATTGACAGGAATTTCCTAACACAGCATGTGAAGGAAGATACTAGGGAAAGAGGAGGGGATACGCCCAGCCTATTAGATCTCATCTTCACCCAGAATGTAGAAGACATCGAGCAGTTGGAACATGAAATACCACTAGGAGCCAGTGACCATTGTGTCCTAGTCTTTGACTACATGATGGAGCTTAAAATTGTGACCAACGGTCAAGAGGTACGGGGAAGGAGAATTGATTACAGAAAAGGGGACTACAGAAGGATAAGGGACTACCTGGGAGAAGTGCAGTGGGAGGAAGAGCTTATAGGAAAAACAGTGCAAGGTATGATGAACCAAGTCATATTGAAATGCAAAGAGGCTGAAGAGAGATTTATTCCAACAATAAAGGAAAAAAGCAGGAGGGAATATAATAACCCATGGTTTGATAGACAATGTAAGGAAGCAAAGGTGAGAAGCAGGAGGGAGTGGAGGAAGTACAGAAGACAAAGGACAGAGGACAACAGGATTAGATGTAACAGAGCTAGGAATGATTACATTAACATAAGACGAATGTCGGAAAGAAATTATGAGAATGATATTGCAGTCAAAGCGAAAAAGCAACCTAAATTACTACATAGCCATATAAGAAGGAAGATGTCGGTAAATGACCAAGTGACAAGACTGAGGAAAACAGAAGGGGCATATACAGAAAGCGACAAGGAAATCTGCGAGGTACTGAATGCAAATTTCCATGGAGTGTTCACAACCGAGCCTGAGCAGCTCCCATTGTTAGAAGCGATTACCCTAAATGACAGACTATCAGACATAGAGGTGACAGCAGAGGAGGTAATGAAACAGTTGACAACACTGGATGCAAACAAAGCTGTTGGACCAGACAAAGTATCACCGTGGATACTTAAAGAGGCAGCGCAGGCTCTCAGTGTGCCTCTGGCAATGATCTTTAATGAGTCACTTATGTCGGGAGAATTGCCCAGTTGCTGGAAGGAGGCAAATGTCGTACCGATTTTCAAGAAAGGTGACAGGGAGGAGGCACTTAACTACAGACCCGTATCATTGACAAGCATCCCCTGCAAAATACTTGAAAGAATAATTAGGCTAAGACTTGTTGAGCACCTGGAGAGCATTGGGTTTGTAAACAAGCACCAACATGGTTTCTGGACAGGGAAATCATGCCTAACAAACCTTTTAGAATTCTATGATAAAGTAACAAGGATAAGGCAGGACAGAGAAGGCTGGGCAGACTGCATATTTCTTGACTGCCAAAAGGCCTTTGATACAGTACCGCACATGAGACTGCTATACAAACTTGAGAGGCAGGCAGGAGTAAGCGGAAAGGCCCTAGAATGGGTGAAGAACTACCTAACAGGAAGGAGCCAGAGGGTAATGGTAAGGGGCGAGAAGTCGGACTGGAGAACAGTAACAAGTGGAGTACCTCAAGGATCGGTGCTGGGACCAATCCTCTTTCTAATTTACGTAAATGACATGTTTACAGGAGTGGAGTCATACATGTCAATGTTTGCGGATGACGCAAAATTAATGAGAAGAGTTGTGACAGACGAGGATTGTAGGATCCTCCAAGAGGACTTAAACAGGTTGCAGAGATGGTCAGGGAAATGGCTACTGGAGTTTAACACCAGTAAATGTAAAGTTATGGAAATGGGATCAGGTGATAGGAGACCAAAGGGACAGTACACAATGAAGGGGAACAGCCTACCTGTAACGATTCGAGAAAGAGATCTGGGAGTGGATGTGACACCTAATCTAACTCCTGAGGCACATATAAATAGGATAACGACAGCAGCGTACTCTACACTGGCGAAAATTAGAACTTCATTCAGAAACCTAAATGAGGAGGCTTTTAGGGCGCTTTACACTGCATACGTGAGACCCGTCTTAGAGTATGCCGCGCCATCATGGAGCCCCCACCTGAAGAAACACATAAGGAAACTGGAGAAGGTTCAGAGGTTTGCGACGAGGCTTGTCCCAGAGTTACGAGGGAAGGGATATGAAGAGCGACTGAAGGAACTGAACCTTACGACACTAGAGAAAAGAAGGGAGAGAGGAGATATGATAGGGACATATAAAATACTCAGGGGAATTGACAAAGTGGAAATAGATGAAATGTTCACACGTAATAATAACAGAACGAGGGGACATGGGTGGAAACTGGAAACTCAGATGAGTCACAGAGATGTTAGGAAGTTTTCTTTTAGCGTGAGAGTAGTGGAAAAATGGAATGCACTTGGGGAACAGGTTGTGGAAGCAAATACTATTCATACTTTTAAGACTAGGTATGATAGGGAAATGGGACAGGAGTCATTGCTGTAAACAACCGATAGCTGGAAAGGCGGGATCCAAGAGTCAATGCTCGATCCTGCAAGCACAAATAGGTAAGTACAATAGGTAAGTACACACACACACACACACACACCACACACACACACACACACACACACACCCACACCACACACACCCACAACACACACACACACACACCACACACACACCCGACCACACACACCACCACACACACAACA
>WNGS01055037.1:0-11571 GCA_020271785.1 Procambarus virginalis
ATATATATACATATATATAATATTTGTATTATATATATTATAAATTACTACACGTATTTACATTCAATTCAACTTTGAAATGGATGGAAGGAGTCAGATTCTTAAGAGAGGAGAGGTATGGCTGGATAAGACTTAGGTCAGGAGGCCATAAAGCAAAAACGTCATCAAGATAGCGAAGCCAGAGAACAGTTTTGAAGTAGTCTGATTGAAGAAAAATTCCTGTTTCTCTTTCTTTCTCTTTTTTCTTTTACTGTCTTGTTTTCTCTCACGTTCCCATTCTTAATTCTATTATTGTACCTTATATTACACCTTTTCTTCCATAGCTTTTGCCATGCCCTTTTCTTCCTCTAAGATTTCCGTCTCTTCACCTCTCTTGCCTTACTTACTGCCCGTGCCTCCCGCGTCTCAACACAGTTGCCGTGCTAATGGTCCAGGACGGACCGAAACATCATCGTCTCTTCATTTTCTAGTGTGTGGTTTGGACAACACTTTCTTTATTGTCATGCTGATCATCAGGTAATATGATGATATCCCTCAAGTTACACTGACCCTCTTGTCATGCTGTCCCTCAGGTCACGGTGTGTTTCATGTTACACTGTCCCTCACGTTACACTGTCTCTCATGTTACACTGTCCCTCTTGTTACACTGTCCCTTATGTTACACTGTCCCTCATGTTACACTGTCCCTCATGTTACACTGTCCCTCATGTTACACTGTCCCTCATGTTACACTGTACCTCACGTTACACTGTCCCTCACGTTACACTGTCCCTCACGTTACACTGTTCCTCATGTTACACTGTCCCTCACGTTACACTGTCCCTCATGTTACACTGTCCCTCACGTTACACTGTCCCTCATGTTACACTGTCCCTCATGTTACACTGTCCCTCATGTTACACTGTCCCTCATGTTACACTGTCCCTCATGTTACACTGTACCTCATGTTACACTGTCCCTCATGTCACACTGACCCTCATGTTACACTGTCCCTCATGTTACACTGTCCCTCATGTTACACTGTCCCTCATGTTACACTGTCCCTCTTGTTACACTGTCCCTCATGTCACACTGTCCCTCATGTTACACTGTCCCTCTTGTTACACTGTCCCTCATGTCACACTGTCTCTCATGTCACACTGTCCCTCATGTTACACTGTCCCTCTTGTTACACTGTCCCTCATGTCACACTGTCTCTCATGTCACACTGTCCCTCATGTCACACTGTCTCTCATGTCACACTGTCCCTCATGTTACACTGTCCCTCATGTTACACTGTCCCTCATGTCACACTGTCCCTCATGTCACACTGTCCCTCATGTTACTGTCTGTGTCTCTCTTTTTCTGTGTCTCTCTCTCTTTGTCTGCGTTTCTCTGTGAATGTTTCTCTCTCTTTGTCTGAGTCTTTCGCTTTGTGTGTGTGTCTCTCTTTTTGTCTGTGTCTCTGGGTGTGTGTGTCTGTCTCTGCCTCTGTTTCTATCTTTTTTTACTAGTGCTAGGGTTTCATTGGAGCTATCAGTTAAGTTACATAGTGAAACTGCAAGCGAGAGTTGTTATCCTACCTCGTCACATCTGAAGTCTGCTCCTAGAGACTCATTTATTTCATGAGATTATTATATGAATATGATAGTACATATTATACATATGATAGTACATGTGATTCATATGATACATATGATAGTACATGTGATACATATGATAGTACATGTGATACATCAGATAGTACATGTGATACATACGTTAGTACATGTGATACATATGATAGTACATGTGATACATCAGATAGTACATGTGATACATCAGATAGTACATGTGATACATACGATAGTACATGTGATACATATGATAGTACATGATACATCTGATAGTACATGTGATACATACGATAGTACATGTGATACATATGATAGTACATGTGATACATCAGATAGTATATGTGATACATCAGATAGTACATGTGATACATACGATAGTACATGTGATACATATGATAGTAAATGATACATACGATAGTACATGTGATACATATGATAGTACATGTGATACATATGATAGTACATGTGATACATCAGATAGTATATGTGATACATCAGATAGTACATGTGATACATACGATAGTACATGTGATACATACGATAGTACATGTGATACATATGATAGTAAATGATACATACGATAGTACATGTGATACATATGATAGTACATGTGATACATATGATAGTACATTATACATCTGATAGTACATGTGATACATATGATAGTACATGTGATACATATGATAGTACATGATACATCAGATAGTACATGTGATACATATGATAGTACATGTGATACATATGATAGTACATGATACATCTGATAGTACATGTGATACATACGATAGTACATGTGATACATATGATAGTACATGATACATCTGAAAGTACATGTGATACACACGATAGCACATGTAATACATACGATAGTACATGTGTAACGTATTATAGTACATGTGATACATATGATAGTACATGTGATACATACTATAGTACATGTGATACATATGATAGTACATGTGATACATATGATAGTAAATGTGATACATATGATAGTAGAGTAACTATCATACAATTAACTCTCTCTAACATTCTATGTAGTAGGTGTCAGTATGCATTAGGAACAATGTGAAGGAGGTCAAGCTACGTGACTGTGACTAACTCCGGGGACAGTGGCAAGTGTGTGTTGGGGAAGGTGGGAGGAGAATGCCTTGGGGGACTCGGTGTTGATGACGTCATGAACACACACATATATATACCTACCTCACTTAAGTGAGGTAGGTAAAATTATTATGAAATTTTTAGGGGTATGAATGATTAATGTTGTACAAAAAAGTTGGACTAATTTCGTTTTCAGTTTCATTGTTTAGAACAATTTTAAAATTCGTGCCGGTCTGAGGTTGCTAGGAGCTTAGCAGAGGTCCATATCATTCCATGCTGTACTCCTTTCATTGGGGTTGACATATTTTGAATAATTTCGTCCCAGGTGAAGTGACTCACTCAGACAGATCACCCACTCGGGTACTTATCTTGTGCTTTGGTTTATCTTTGAAGTATATAGTTCTACTTTGCATTACAACCTAGGAGGAAGTATTGGGCCGAAGCTCTTATCGCATTCAGAATTTTGTTGTACGTTCGGGACACGTACCTATATTCTTGTCAGAGTGTTGACTCTCTCCGCAACCCTAAGCCTTCGTTCAAAGTCTATGAGTAACTGCTTAGGTTAGGAGTTACTATTCCTTCACAAAGCCCAAGGAATGTTAATTCTGCTGTTAATTTCCGAAACTACAGTCGGAAACCTTTTGCCCTTATCCTCAATAGTAGAGTAATACTCGTTTTAAATTTTGTTAATTAATTTTTAAATCGTTAAGAATTTTACAGCCTCGAACCATTCATTTATTTTGTTTCATTAAGTTCTTACAAAAGTTAAACGACTTAGTATAATTTCAATTCATAATATTCAGTAAGGTAATTTATCTTGTAAATTTATTTATTGTGTTGCCTTGCATGATAATTATGTACTGACACTGGTGCTAGTTCACTAACAGTTATTCTCGAGCATGGTGCCACACCGCATGTAAGTCAGTCTGTATACGTCACTCATTGTTGTCCCTACAGGATACGAGAAACTTTTTCCATTTTTTTCTATATAACATTTATCTTATTCATAATATTCATTATGTTTCGCTTAGTGCCGAGTTATTAACACTAGCCTCAAACCATCAACTTTCTGTGCAGCATGTTACGTCAGACAATCTGATTTTAAGTCATCCAGCCAATAAAGATCTCATCTCTTCAGAACAGCTGGAACAATATCAACTTGCCAACAAATCTGCCCTAAAACTCATGAAAATGAAGATGGAATTAGCCCGATTGGAAGCCGCCGCCGACGAAAGAAAACGGGAAATGAGTAGACAAGACGCTGAACTTCAACGTCAACGAAGTCAAAAACAAGCTGCATTAGAACGTGAATGTGAACAAGAGAAACTCCAACTCCGTGAAAAAGAAGTTGAAGTTCATTGTCAAGGAGAAAAAGAATGAGCTGAACTTGAACGTCAAGGAGAAAAAGAACAAACTGAACTTCAAAGTCAAAAACAAGAAGAACGACTCCAGCTCCTAGCTCAAGAAATAGAACTCAAAAACAACAAGAAAATGAGGGTGAAATAATGCTACACAAAGAAATAGAGAAGGCAGACACCGCTCTCAACTTCCGACATCAAGAGTTTTGACTCGAGACTACCCACATCCAGCAGCGACAGCAAATTGAAGCCAGATTTGAGGGATGTTTCGTCCCTTCACATTGTATTAAAATGATGCCGCCTTTTGTAGAGAAGGAGGGAGACTAATTTTTTACATCATTTGAAACCCCTCGCAAGCCAGCGACACTGGACTAGGAGCCAATGGTCAGTACTTCTCAGAACTCATCATTCAGGAAGAGCCGCCCTGACACACAGTACTCTTGCCACCGAAACAGATTACGATGTGTTAAAACAAACTGTCCTTGATGCCTACCTTGTGTCCACCGAAAGTTATCGCCAACGCTTCAGGGACTATGTGAAAACAAGTACTCAACCATATTTTGAACACCTGCAGGCAAAAAGTAGATATTTTATTAAGTGGCTAGAATCAGCACAGATAAATACATTTGATAATTTGATAAATCTTATTCTCGTGGAAGAATTCATGCCACGTATTCCTAACAGTGTGAGCTTATATCTTGCAAATAAGGGAGAGACGAACCTCAGTAAGTGTGCACAGTTGGCTGACACCTATAGTCTCCTACACAAAGTTTTTGATTCTTATTCAAGTAAGCCATCTTGGTCTAACTATTCTCCATCTAAGGTCATCTAAAAGGACACTAACTATACACTTTACTGCAGTTACTGCAAAACTTATGGACACACCATAGAGAAGTGTCCTAATCCTCACTGTAAAACCAACACTGATCCACATAAGCCTAAACCTCAACCTCCCAAGCCTAATAATAAGCCTATATTATGTGTAAATGTTCCCGTCACTTATCTTATTTTATTTGACAGACATGTGTGCCAAGAAAGTGTTTCTGCCAACGGTAGAGATTCTGATGGAAAGGTTTATATAAGCATCTTGAGGGACATGACTTCTCTGCAGAGTATTCTACTGAGAACCGCTGCACCTCAAGTTATCTTCACTGGAGAAATCGTTCTGATCACCGACCTCACAGCCACTACACCTTACCCGCTCCCTACTCTTCACCTGGGTTGTCCGATCATCAATGGAGAAGTCCAAGTCGCCATTCAGGAAAGCCCTTCCCCCCCCCTCCCTGCCAGAATTTCACCTTCTCCTGGGCAAATACCTAACCAACTAACAAGACTCCACCAACCTCGTCATCTACGATAATCCCAAGGTATGTGACTGGGCTCTACGGCTGTAAGTGCCGTGGTCCCCCGCAAAGCTTTTAAAGATTCATTAACTTCTAACACATTCAGTGATTACCTCAACGTCTCTTAGGATCTTAGAAAACTGAGACATAAACTTGAACAAGTGCATAAGTTTGCTCTTGCTAATTTGTTAACCGCCCAGAGTAAAATGAAAGTACAGATAGATAAGTACAGAAAGATAAGCACTCTAAGAAAGTTTAAAGTAGGAGACTTTGTACTTGCCTATTTTCTAATCCATAGCTTTCCTTTCCAAAGCAAATATTCAGGACTTTATCGCATCAAGGAATGCAAAAACATGGATGTTTTTCATCCATGTTAATGGATGTTTTTCATCCATTTTAATGGATGTTCATCCATCCATGTTAATGGATGTTCATCCATCTATGTTAATGGATATTCATCCATCCATGTTTCATCCATGATAATCAACCACTACATTCTAGAGACTCCTCTTTGCGTCGCAAGGCACAACCTTTCCATGTCAACTTGCTGAAATTAAATATAGGTAATCCACAACCAGTGTTGTTGTCTGTATTAGCTTTTACAGATAAATATTCCAAAAGTGACAAATACCCTGCCTCATCGCCAACAGAGTGTAATAATAATAATTCAGTGTAATCTAATCTTGAAATTGTAAAGGATCTTCCTTCCCATCTGCAAAATTCTGATCATTGTGCTCCTATGGTAAAATTAATCCACCTCACAA
Source organism: Procambarus virginalis (assembly GCA_020271785.1). NCBI lineage: Eukaryota > Metazoa > Arthropoda > Malacostraca > Decapoda > Cambaridae > Procambarus > Procambarus virginalis. Next base: position 6,162 of record WNGS01055037.1, read on the forward strand.
GCCCAAAAAAGGAAATTCATTTTGACTACTTCCAAATTCATTGCCCTCAATCAACTGAAAACCTTCCTGTGTACTAATTCCATTCTCGCCTCGCCAGATGGAAAATAACCCATCATCCTTAATGTTGATGCCAGCAGCACCGGCATTGGAGGAGTTCTGATGGAGCAGCGAGAGAGAGAAGTTCTACCTGTTAACTACTGCAGCTACAAGCTGAAACCTCACCAGCAAAACTACAGCACCAGTAAACCAGTAAAAAGGAGTTACTAACCATCGGTCTGTGCCAACTACACTACGAATCGCATCTGCAGGGACACAAGCCAATCACTATTTATTCAGACTACAACCCTTTTTAATTTCTACAACAAGCCCAATTCTCCCAAGCCAATGTCACAAGTGTATGCAATTTGTTCATTTTGATATTAGAGTAAATTGTCTTAGTTTTTGTCTGAGTATTCCTTTACTTCCGTGTAATTTTCAAACTGCAATGGCCAAGGTGGCATTTTTTTGTGAGGTGCGTGCCTCATTACATCTTCCCAGTATAGCATCACAACTCAGTTAAAAATCACATAATCCATCCCAACCAACCTAACCTAGCCCTAACCCAACCCAACCCAACCCAACCGAACCTAGCCCTAACCCAACTTAACCTAACCGATCCCAATCTAACCTAACCTAATCCATCCCAACCCAGCCTCATCCATTCCAACCCCACATAACCACACCTAATCATCCCAACCTAACTTAACCTAATCCATCCCTCTCGAACCTAACCTATTCTAATCTATCCCAACCTAACACCCTAATCTAATCCCTTCAACCTAACCTATCCTTTTCTCTCCCTAACTCAACCTAAGCTAATCCATCCCAACATAGTCTAATCTAAGCTAATCCATCCTACCCAACCATACATTCCCTGACCCAAATTAACCTTACCAACCCAACTTAACCTATCTCAAAGAAAATCAGAGTTAAAATTGTGATTTTAATATATAGTGTGGCATGATGTGCGTGAGGTGACTACGACGCCACAATGTCCATGTTGTTGACCCTAGCGGCCCCGAGGGCCTCGACCTCAGTCTAAAGTCAACTACCTCTTGTTGATTAGTGGAATCTCTCTTATATTTAGAGGGGTAGCGTAATATAATGTTTAAATTGGTTGTTCCGAGCCAATAACCAATTATCCCTTGATCAATGAGTTTCACATTGAGGACCAATATAGAGACACTCATTGCCGCCAGGAGCTCTTCAAGCTTCTTGACATGTCTCCGGCTCGTGGCGGGATGGACAGAAGTGGTTGGGTACGTTTCCTTTCACCTAATGCATCTCTTTACTTAAACAGTAAATAGAAACTCCGGAGTTGCGACAACTATAGTGAGGTCGCAGTCTGGAGAAGGTTGGTAGTTTCATCTCAGGGGACTCTCAGTACATATATATATATATATGTGTATATATATATATATATATATGTATATATATATTATATATATATATATATATATATATATATATTGTCGGGGTGTCACGGTTCTTGTTAGTGAAGGGTTAAAGCAAAGGTAGACTGGATCTCCCCTCCAGGTGGTTGCTCCGACAATAACCCTTACTCACCGTCGTTCTGCGGGTCTTCCCTCGATCCTCTAGGCTCCACTGCACGCCCCGGAGAGTACCCCAGTCGATCTCACAACCGGCCTTAAATTGTAAGATGAGTGGAGACACAGATCGTTCCCTCAATCTGTGGCCCGCCCCGACACAGAACTCTCACACAGCCTTCAAGGTCGCCAACTGGTGTTTTTAGGTGTCCAGTAACACTGCAGTGGTGAGGTGTAATTGTGGTAATTGTGGTAAGAGCAATTTCAAATAGTATTGTCTCAGGCAAGTCACTCTGTCTTACTTCCTTACACGGTCACAAGATCAATGGAGGGGATGATATCAAACACCAAAGAGTTTTGGTATTTTACTTAAAAGACAACGAGAAATATATATGCATCAATGTATCAGGAACAATGTATGACAACTGCTCAATCCGTAGCAGAATAATCTGGAGCGCACACCGATATGGCAACACCCGGCAGCGCCACGCGTCACCTGTCAGATATCAGCTGACCGGCCCTCGCGACCGTGAGAAAAGACTAGTACTTGTTTTCTAATTCTATCACGATCCCCGTTTATTTAACTTTTCGCAAAACACTGTATTTAACATTCACATGGCATACTTATGATTTCACTGGCCTCACGATCAATATCTTATTCACACTGCACTCACAGTGACTTTTCACCGTACCAAAAGATTACTCTATTCTTAATAATATTTACTGTGTGCACTCGCTTGATCACTGAACTTATCTTTAATCTATACTTTCTCTTAAAGATTTATCACTGGCAATCACTTCACGTATATGATACTATTCAGTACACAGGCATACATATAAAAATCATTGATCATCACAGGCATATTATATATAAATCATGGAGACAACAGGCATTTATCAAAATCATGGAGATAAACACACAGGCATATATCAATAAATCATGGAGATCAACACACAGGCATTTATATCAATAAATCATGGAGATCAATACACAGGCATTTATATCAATAAATCATGGAGATCAACACACAGGCATGTATATCAATAAATCATAGAGATCAACACACAGGCATTTATATCAATAATCATGGAGATCAATACACAGGCATTTATATCAATAAATTCTAGGCTCATAGCCTAACACCAATATCTGGTTTACTACCAATATATATATAATAATAATCACAAGAAATGAATTAGTCACAGTAAATTCCTTAATGAATCTTGGTGCTTGCACACACCCCACATAGATATATATGTAAACTGATACTGTGAGCGCTCTGGGTAGCCTCACCACACACTGTGCTCTCTGTGACTTAGACTCAGGTGAGACTTGCTCACGACATATAAAATATTCTGACAAGAAAATATATAGCTAACTAAAGGGGAAATGGGAGGGTAACTGTAAACACCTACTTCACCTATCCTAGGATGACAGTTGGGTTGTAGCTCCTGGTCCAGGCTCTCGCCTCGTACACCCTCCAGACACAAGCCAACGCCTTAGGATTTTCGCGTCTCGCCGCTTTCTGTACACTGCAGGTCCGTGCTCCTTCCTCTACAGTACGTCGCAGGGTTGAAGTCGGTCTCCTGGCCGTCAACTTTCCTCCCAACTACGGCAGCCAGCCTACGTCTCGGCGGTCGTCGCACGTTTCCCAATAGTCCTTGTCACTGTACTCCCAGAGGAACTGCCTCTCACCACTACGAAGTCACTGTGAAGTTATCAGCCGTCCCAGACGATACTGCTTAAGCTCCACACGCACAGCACCCGACTTCAGAGCACTTGAAGCTCACTTCACTGTCAATTCCCTCGTCGTCTAGATATATCGCTAGGTATTTGGGAAGACTTCTCGACGTGCTTGCATCCAACTGTTGACTCGTAGGGTTCCACGAAGGTGGGTTACTGTCAAACTTGACAGGATCGTCGATCACACGTTCAACCAAGTTGACAAGGTGGTCAACTCGATTCACTCACGGTGGATTGGCCCGGCCACTAAGCTGTCTCTTATACTGGTGAACTGCCAAGGACGTCACACGTCGATGCCTGGCCCACTTCTTGCAACGCACCTGTTCCTGAGCACTTGTTGCTCAATATTCTGTCAATTCCTTATCTGAGCCACATCTGGGTTGCAGGAAGACCTCACAGAGTGCGCGCTAACAACTGGAGACGCTTACATCCACCGGAGTTCGGTAAATCCGTCACTCTGACAGGATGACCGATCGCACGTCCTGCCTCTCGGACGTGTCGTGAAAGACTGATAGCGCTAAGGCGCCACCACGGCTGGACCCCATGCCTATGTGACGTCACTTTTTCCAAAGTCGGTTTTCATTGGCTCCCAGTGCCACGTCGCTGACGGTGACCAATCTGGCGACACTGACGTCACACAGTTTTGGCGGGAGAACAGACTCGCCAGCGCCATTTTGGCTCCCTAAAGGGCCTATCCCACAGGCCAAAATATTCTTCTTTCACGAATTTCTCGGCTCATCGAGAATACTGTTCTCTCCCACATATGTTCAATTGATGCCTGCAACGTAGAGAACGCTCGGGAATAGTGGACATGACTCTTACAGCAGGCGTGGGAGAATTAGAAGGGGGGGAACACCGTCACATACCCCTCCCCTTAAAATAAGAGTCATGTCTGGTTAGTGCATGCGGGACAACGCATCTGCGACTACGTTGTCCTTTCCACTGAAAATCTTGGCTTCCAGCCAGTATTGCAGCCGCCAATGTGTGACACTCCTCATGTGTCTGCAGACCGTCTTCAAGGTCATCCTGGGCGTCCACTGCTTACCTATTACGGACCGAGGGCTCCACACCTCACGTCCGTTCACCAGCTGGAACTGTGAGAAGATTAACGGTTCTGCCACTGCTTGCGAACGCCAACAAAACAGGGTCCGCTGTCTCTTCCCACTCGTCTTCCTGCTCTACGCAGAACATTCTCAGAGCTGTCTCCGAGGTGGAGTGGAGTCTTCCGACCGCCCCCTTCGACTGCGATCGGTAGGGCGACGACCGAATCTGCATCACTCCCCAACTCGTCACTGTTCGTCTGACACATTCAGACCGGAATATATTTCCACTGTCAGCCTGATTTCCCCGGGCCTCCTCACCCAAGAGAAAAGATGTTGTAGTTGCCCAGCCACTTCTCTCGACGTTGAACGTCGCATCGTGGTCACCCCTAGGTGACCCGCAGAGTCAACAGCGTGCAACGGACTCAACACTGCCGCTCTGCACTTGGCTGGCAACGCTACTTGGTCTCTCGTACCTGGAGAGGCTTTTCCGACCTCCATCCTTACAGGTTTACACTGTCTTATTAATATGCCTTCTTGCCTGTTAAAGTGAGTAGCTTTCTCGGGACCAACACGTCCTCCTTTGGCCTTACAAATCAACTTGGGGAATTCTGCCTGCTGCACCTCCTCGAGACGAGTGCGATCCACCCCAGGAGAACCGGTGAGGGTCACCTGTACCTCACCTTCTGGGCTGCCTTCGCCCTCCACTCGCTCTCCGGGTTCCATGACGAGGTGATCCATTCCCAGGCCGTCGGACGTCTCCTCGTCGGCCTTATCAGATCCACGCTCTCCTCGTCCGTCGCACTGCCTCGGAATTACAGCACAGACAGGGAACGCCTCCCTGGCGATTCCTTTCTCGTCCCCGCAGGCGTCGAACACTTCGCCTTTCTTCTCGAAGTGCTCCAAGCACTCCTCGTCCTTCACGAGGTTCGGTAGGACTCGTCCTCCACATGCGTCATTTCCCAAGATGACCTGTGCCTCCATCTTGGGCATCGTCGCACAGACCCCCACTACTAGGTTTGGCATCCATAATCCAACTC
>WNGS01055046.1:0-23233 GCA_020271785.1 Procambarus virginalis
ACATGCTGATTTTTTAACTGGTAATCCTTCAATGATTTTCTTCAGACTCGATTCTTCCCATGGAGGAGGCTGCCGAAAGTGTTTATGTGGTCTATCTATCTTTGTTTTTAAAGGTCAATTTCAAGTCCACTTTTTCTACAATCTTGACCAGATTATCCGTCCATGCACTTGTTCCATATTGAAGGTTTCAGTGAAGCGATCTCTGTATGCTATCTCTGATTGACAGTCTGGCGGTGGTTCCAACAAGTTTTGCTCTTATGGTGGCTATCCTTTGTTTGATCTTGTTTTCTAATGCTGGTAAGTTAGTTTCCATTCTTAGCCTCTCGACGCGTCCATACAGGTGCTCCCAGCAAAGTTCTGTGAGCATCATTTTGAGACACTTCCAGTTTCTCCAATTGATTATCATTGAGGGATGTAAGAGCAAGAGCAGCAATAACTTCAAATAAAGAATAAATATCATAGTCAATAACTGCTTGAACGTAGTACATTTTGAGTACTGGTAGACATGCACCCTCTCTAAGACTTGTCAGGCCGCTCAAAACTGAGTTTCTGGCTTTACAGCGTTGCCGAAGATATTCAATTTCTTGAGTGAATTTCAACTGGCTGTCTATTATGACTCCCAGGTATTGAAAAAAAGTAATCCACTCAATTTCATGAACTTGTATTGCGATTCTGATGTCTTGAGTTCTCATTTTAACGGCCATTGTTTTGGTTTTATTGCTGTTTATTTTCACTGCTGTGCGTTCCGCTTCCCTGCTGATAATATCTAGGCATTTGTGTGCAGGGTTCCTGGCGCTTTTGCCATTGATGATGAACACAAAGTCGTCTGCGTAGTTAAGCAGTTTTGCTTTTGGTAACTTGAGCTTTATGAATTGTTCCACGGGACAGTTGGAGAGAAAAGGGCTTAGTATTCCTCTCTGCGGAGTTCAATTTTCCAGCCTGTTTGACGTCGATGTTTTTCCTTGAAATTTGACTTTAGCTTCTCGGTTAAGCAGGCATCCTTTGGCAGAGGCAAGTGCGTGTCCTTTGATTTCCTTATCCACAAGGCAGCACAGTGTAAATGGAGCCTTGGCTAACTTGAAGGCTTTTTCTAGATCTAGAAATATAAGGATTCCAGGTTTGTCATTGATTTGATCCAGGAGGGAGGTAAGGCATTCTGAGGTTCCAACACCTTTTCTGTAAGCAAACATATTTTGTTGTAGTGGATTGGCTTTCCATTCAATTAGATCAAGAGCCTTCTTTCCGCGGTTTTTGCCAGACAGCTTGTTAATGAGATGGGTCTTGGATTTCTTGGGTCTTTAGGGTTTGGAATGGGAACTATAATTGCACTGTTCCAAGAGAGTGGTCGAGCTCATGTCACCCATACTTCGTTGGTGAGCTTCAGGAAGGCTTCTTCACCCTTCTCTCCGAGCTTGGCTAGCATGTTGGAAGTGATTTTGTTTTCACCTGGAGCTGTGTTTTTAGTTTTCTTTGTAGCTCTTCTGAGTTCTTTCAGATTGAAAGGTTGGTCTAGTTCGTCAGGTAAGGCTAAAGTATCATCTATCTTTTCCAATCTTTCCATAATAACGTACTTTAGATAACAGCAGATTGTTTCTCGCTGTGCAAATCATTTAACCTTAATGACGTTGGATGGAAAATATATATTCGTAGTGGAAATTTAGTTCATTACTTTGTTTACTGGATCCGCTAATTTCAACTGTATAAAACTATTTCCAATAAACGGCTATATAATTTGCCAAATAGGAATAAATCAATTGCCAATCTATATTCCTTAATAAATTCTACAAGGTTAGACTGGATTTAATTCGCTTTATAAATGTGGAATTAATTCTTCCTAACTTGGTAGCTGATGCAGTCAGCCATGAATTTTAGGAAAAAATTGGCGTTACTACGCCTTAGTTAAATAAAATTCAATATTGCTACACTCTTGGTTAGTAGTATTAGTAAAGTATTATTCAGAGTACAATAAATGTATAATATTGCACTAGGGTTCAGCATTTGGGTGTTGGAAATTCCCATAATGACGTATTGCGACTGCCCATCCTCGACCGAAATATATTAGTGTAAATGTTTGGTATCCTCTATTATAATAATTGTTCCGTTTTTTCTTCGTACACTGGCGTTTGTTAGTGGTTTAATTTTTTGTGAACTATCGTAAACTCGAGGCCAGATTCGTTCTGAATACAATATTTACCCTACTGTATATCATTAGCCTCATGAAATTAACTTCATTCAATCTATTTTTCTCCACCTAGACCCCTTGAGACGTACCAATTGGTTTGTACTGGAAATCACATGAGAACATACGGAAATAGGCCATCGGGTTTTCTAATTATATAAAATACTGACAATTAATTAACAGTTTAACATATCCAACTTGATTAAATTGGCAACCCTTGGCAATAAACGCACTAGACAAACCTGCCTATCATCTACAACTCGTAACCTCAACTTAAGTTTCTAACCCAGAATCACTACAACACTCCACACCCGGTTAGTCTCCAATACAATACTCGCACGTTGCAGTCTCGACTAGTCAACAAGATCACATCGGGTCCCCACATTAGGCTGGTGTCTGTCACTGCCACAGGCAGATAGAGGAGTACTTGATGAAACCGCGGCTTCCGGGGTAAGCCCGTGCAGGGGGTATTGATGTTGGACGAGTTAGGAGTGAGGAACTGATACAGAAATTTAACAAAGCCATAGAATTAGTTAGGAGCAAGGGAGGAATTCCGATCATATGTGGCAGTCTTCCAAGAAAGAGCATTGGGAATGAATGGTTGTCGAGGGCACTTGGTGTCAATTGCCGGCAGGAAAGATATTGCAAATCAAATGCAATATCTTTCATAGACAACTGGGAACACTTCTATGGAAGAAAAGAAATGTATGCTCGTGATGCGGGTGCATCTATCGAGGGCTGGGGTTGTTACTGGTGCGAACTCGTTGGAACCAGTGGTTAGAGGCATTTGTTTGGGTTTAAACTGTTAGTAGATAGTGGTAAGGGAATTGATAGGGAGGAAGGAGGTAATAAAAGTATGTGTTTGTTGGAGAAACAAATTGGCAAAATGATCAGGGAAAGAGAAGAACTTCAAAATAACAATTCATTTAGGGTATATTACACTAACAGTAGAAGTCTAAGAATCAAAATATACGCGATAAATGCTCTTGTCGACACAGAAAAAATAGATATTATTGCACTTTGCGAAACGTAGATGAATGTAGATAATAGAGAACTATTAGCTGAATATCAAATAAATGGATTTAAACTATTTCACACAGATATATTAGACGAGGAGGGGGAGTAGCCATATATGTTAGGGACAATTTGAAATGTAGTCTCAAAGAAGGAATCAAAACTGAGCCGCGTACAGAAACTATTTGGATAGAATTAAACGAAAGAGCAAATAATCTTATAATAGGAGTTATATATAGGCCACCAAACTTAAACAGGATGGAAGCAAAGCACCTATGGGATGAAATATCTAGAGCATCTAGGTCTAGCAGTATTTGTCATGGGTGACTTTAATTTTAGTGGAATAAATTGGTCTAACAGAACAGAGAATAATGAAGCGGAAGATTTTCTAGAATTATTGACGATTGCTTTCTTAGCCAACACATTAAGGAACCAACGTGGGAAAATAATACTTTAGATTTAGTGTTAACTAACAAGGAAACATAAATTAATGATATGGAAATAGGGAGTGAGCTAGGGAACAGTGATCACAAAGAAATCAGATTTAGCATAGAATGGAATAGACCTGTAGGAGAAAAATCTGTTAAAGTTCTAGATTTTCGAAAAACTGATTTCAATAACCTAAGAAATTTTGGGGCAAATAGATTGGAAAGTCTTGGGCATGGGGGGGGGGGTCTTGGAGCGGGACATGAACCCAGCGATAGTTGACGTAAAAGGGGATTTAGATGTGGATTCAAAATATAACTTATTTAAGAATATTCAAAGCAAAGCCCAGGAACGTAGTATATCATACAAATTGAATAGATCAAATACTAATGACCCAAAGTGGATAACAAAGGATTTGAAGAACCTTATAGGTAAAAAGAGCGTGGTACAAAAGGATTAAGAATGGGGAAGTCAGTTTAGAACAGGAATTCTTACAACTAGTTAGAAATGTTAAAAAAGAGATAAGGAAAGCAAAAAGAAACTATGAAGTTCGCATAGCAGGGCAAGCGAAGACAAATCCTAAAGGGTTTTTTCAGTTATATCGAACTAAGACTAGGGAAAGGATAGGTCCATTAAAAACTGAGACAGGTCAAATAACGGATAATGACGAGGAGATGAGTATTTTTAATAAATATTTTATATCTATTTACTAAAGAGGAACTTAACAATATGCCTTCAGCCGAACATGTATGTGTGGGTGGGGACGAGGACAGGTTGACTAGTTTAGCAGTTACCAGGGAGGATGTAATTAAACAAATAGTAAAACTAAAACCTAAAAAATCCCCAGGGCCGGATGAAGTGTTTGCCAGGGTGCTTAAAAAATGCAACGGGGAGCTTTCCGAGCCACTGTCTACCGTATTAAATAAATCAATAGAGTTAAGCAGAGTGCCAGAGTCATGGAAGGTAGCTAATGTGGTACCAATTTTTAAGAAAGGAGATAGATCACTTGCGTCAAACTATCGGCCAATTAGCCTACCGTCTATTGTTGGGAAAGTTACTTGAATCGATAATTGCACCCATAATTCGTCTTCATCTTGAAAAACATAAATAAATAAATGAGTCTCAACATGTTTTTACAAATGGCCGTTCATGTTTAACAAATTTGTTATCTTTTTATTCTAGCATAGTTGAGGCAGTTGATAGTGGTAAGGATTGTGATGTTGTGTACCTTGACTGTAGTAAAGCTTTTGATACAGTGCCACATAAGAACAAAGGTAACTGCAGAAGGCCTATTGGCCTATACGAGGCAGCTCCTATTTATAACCACCCAATCCCACTCATATACATGTCCAACCCACACTTGAAACAATCGAAGGAGCCCACCTCCACCACGTTACGTGGTAATTGGTTCCACAAATCAGCAATCCTGTTACCGAACCAGTATTTACCCAAGTCTTCTTTTTCTTCAAGTTAACTCTAAACTTATCCAATTTATACCCATTGTTCCGCGTTGTCTTGTGTTGATACTGTTAATACTCCATTAATATCCTATTTATGTCCATTCATCCACTTGTAAAACTCTATCATGTCACCCCTAACTCTCTACGTTTCCAATGAATGCAATTTAAGGTTTGTTAATCTTGCTTCATATGAAAGATTTCTAATTTGGAGAATTAACTTCATCATCCTATGCTGGACACATTCAAGTGAATTTATATCCATTCTATAGTATGGCGACCAAAACTGAACTGCATAATCTAAATGGGGCCTAACCAGAGCAAGATATTGCTGAAGAACAACACCAGGTGTCATGTTACTAACGCTTCGATTAATAAATCCCAGTCCCCTATTTGCCTTATTACGAACATTCATGCATTGATCCTTTGGTTTTAAATTCTTACTAATCATAATTCCCAGATCCCTATCGTAATCCGACTTCGCAATCTCAACACCATCCAGCTCGTATCTTGTAACTCCATCATCATTACCTAACCTCAAAACTTTACATTTATCAACATTAAACTGCATCTGCCAAACATTTGACCATTTCAGAACCCTATTTAGATCAACTTGAAGTGATAGCGAGTCTTCTTCCGTGTTAATTTCCCTGCCGATTTTTATATCATCGGCAAATTTGCAAATATTGGTACTCAAACTTGAATGTAAATCATTTATATATATTATAAACAACAGAGGTCCCAGGACAGAGCCTTGAGGCACTCCACTAACTACATTAACCCACTCTGACTTGACCCCATTTGTACTAACTGTTTCTTTTGGAATAGCCATGCCCTAATCCAACTTAATATAACGCCCCTAATTCCATGAGCCTCTATTTTTTTAATCAGTCTTTCATGTGGCACTGTATAAAATGTATATTTGTTCCTAAGAACTTTGTATCATCCTTCGTGACCTCTTGGCTGTAACATTGGCTTACGTGGCCCACTCTGTCTTAATCTTTGACCACACCTCGGTGTGACCACACCTCAGTGTGACCACACCTACAGTGTGACCACACCTCAGTGTGACCACACCTACAGTGTGACCACACCTACAGTGTGACCACACCTCAGTGTGACCACACCTCAGTGTGACCACACTCAGTGTGACCACACCTCAGTGTGACCACACCTCAGTGTGACCACACCTCAGTGTGAACACACCTACAGTGTGACTACACCTCAGTGTGACCACACCTCAGTGTGACCACACCTCAGTGTGACCACACCTACAGTGTGACCACACCTCAGTGTGACCACACCTACAGTGTGACCACACCTCTGTGTGACCACACCGCAGTGTGACCACACCTCAGTGTGACCACACCTACAGTGTGACCCACCTCAGTGTGACCACACCTCAGTGTGACCACACCTCAGTGTGACCACACCTCAGTGTGACCACTCCTCAGTGTGACCACACCTCAGTGTGACCACACCTACAGTGTGACCACACCTCAGTGTGACCATCCTCAGTGTGACCACACCTCAATGTGACCACACCTCAGTGTGACCACACCTCAGTGTGACCACACCTGCAGTGTGACTACACCTCAGTGTGACCACACCTCAGTGTGACCACTCCTCAGTGTGACCACACCTCAGTGTGACCACACCTACAGTGTGACCACACCTACAGTGTGACCACACCTACAGTGTGACCACACCTACAGTGTGACCACACCTACAGTGTGACCACACCTACAGTGTGACCACACATACAGTGTGACCACACCTCGGTGTGACCACACCTCGGTGTGACCACACCTCGGTGTGACCACTACTCGGTGTGACCACACCTACAGTGTGACCACACCTCAGTGTGACCACACCTCAGTGTGACCACACCGCAGTGTGACCACACCGCAGTGTGACCACACCTCAGTGTGACCACACCGCAGTGTGACCACACCGCAGTGTGACCACACCTCAGTGTGACCACACCTCAGTGTGACCACTCCTCAGTGTGACCACACCTCAGTGTGACCACACCTCAGTGTGACCACACCTCAGTGTAACCAAACCTCAGTGTGACCACACCTCAGTGTGACCACACCTCAGTGTGAACACACCTACAGTGTGACTACACCTCAGTGTGACTACACCTCAGTGTGACTACACCTCAGTGTGACCACACCTCAGTGTGACCACACCTCAGTGTGACCACACCTACAGTGTGACCACACCTCAGTGTGACCACACCTACAGTGTGACCACACCTCAGTGTGACCACACCTGAGAGTCAGAGAGAGAGAAAGACCTGGGGGTTGATATCACGCCAGACCTGTCCCCTGAAGCTCATATCAAGAGGATAACATCAGCAGCATATGCCAGGTTGGCTAACATAAGAACGGCCTTTAGAAACTTGTGTAAGGAATCTTTCAGAACATTATATACCACATATGTCAGACCAATCCTAGAGTATGCGGCTCCAGCATGGAGTCCCTATCTAGTCAAGCATAAGACTAAACTGGAAAAGGTTCAAAGGTTTGCCACCAGACTAGTACCCGAGCTGAGAGGTATGAGCTACGAGGAGCGACTGCAGGTATTAAACCTCACTTCGTTGGAAGACAGAAGAGTTAGGGGGACATGATCACCACATTCAGATTCTCAGGGGAATCGACAGGGTGATAAAGACAGGCTGTTTAACACAAGGGGCACACGCACTAGGGGACACAGGTGGAAACTGAGTGCCCAAATGAGCCACAGAGATATTAGAAAGAACTTTTTTAGTGTCAGAGTGGTTGACAAATGGAATGCATTAGGAAGCGATGTGGTGGAGGCTGACTCCATACACAGTTTCAAGTGTAGATATGATAGAGCCCATTAGGCTCAGGAAACTGTACACCTGTTGATTGACGGTTGAGAGGCGGGACCAAAGAGCCAGAGCTCAACCCCCGCAAGCACAACTAGGTGAGTACAACTAGTGAGTACACCTACAGTGTGACCACACCTACAGTGTGACCACACCTACAGTGTGACCACACCTACAGTGTGACCACACCTACAGTGTGACCACACCTACAGTGTGACCACTCCTCAGTGTGACCACACCTACAGTGTGACCACACCTCAGTGTGACCACACCTCAGTGTGACCACACCTCAGTGTGACCACACCTCAGTGTGACCACACCTACAGTGTGACCACACCTCAGTGTGACCACTCCTCAGTGTGACCACACCTCAGTGTGACCACTCCTCAGTGTGACCACACCTCAGTGTGACCACACCTCAGTGTGACCACACCTCAGTGTGACCACACCTCAGTGTGACCACTCCTCAGTGTGACCACACCTCAGTGTGACCACACCTCAGGGTGACCACACCTACAGTGTGACCACACCTACAGTGTGACCATACCTACAGTGTGACCACACCTACAGTGTGACCACACCTACAGTGTGACCACACCTACAGTGTGACCACTCCTTAGTGTGACCACTTCTCAGTGTGACCACACCTCAGGGTGACCACACCTACAGTGTGACCACACCTACAGTGTGACCATACCTACAGTGTGACCACACCTACAGTGTGACCACTCCTTAGTGTGACCACTTCTCAGTGTGACCACACCTCAGTGTGACCACACCTACAGTGTGACCATACCTACAGTGTGACCACACCTACAGTGTGACCACACCTACAGTGTGACCACACCTACAGTGTGACCACTCCTTAGTGTGACCACTTCTCAGTGTGACCACACCTCAGTGTGACCACACCTACAGTGTGACCACACCTACAGTGTGACCACACCTACAGTGTGACCACACCTACAGTGTGACCACACCTACAGTGTGACCACACCTACAGTGTGACCACTCCTTAGTGTGACCACTTCTCAGTGTGACCACACCTCAGGGTGACCACACCTACAGTGTGACCACACCTACAGTGTGACCATACCTACAGTGTGACCACACCTACAGTGTGACCACACCTACAGTGTGACCACACCTACAGTGTGACCACTCCTTAGTGTGACCACTTCTCAGTGTGACCACACCTCAGTGTGACCACACCTCAGTGTGACCACACCTACAGTGTGACCACACCTCAGTGTGATTACACCTCAGTGTGACCACACCTCAGTGTGACCACACCTCAGTGTGACCACACCTACAGTGTGACCACACCTCAGTGTGACCACTCCTCAGTGTGACCACTCCTCAGTGTGACCACTCCTCAGTGTGACCACTCCTCAGTGTGACCACACCTCTGTGTGACCACACCTCAGTGTGACCACACTAGTGTGACCACACCTACAGTGTGACCACACCTAGTGTGACCACACCTCAGTGTGACCACACCTACAGTGTGACCACACCTACAGTGTGACCACACCTACAGTGTGACCACACCTACAGTGTGACCACACTTACAGTGTGACCATACCTACAGTGTGACCACACCTCAGTGTGACCACACCTCAGTGTGACCACACCTTCAGTGTGACCACTCCTCAGTGTGACCACACCTACAGTGTGACCACACCTACAGTGTGACCACTTCTCAGTGTGACCACACCTACAGTGTGACCACACCTCAGTGTGACCACACCTCAGTGTGACCACACCTCAGTGTGACCACACCTACAGTGTGACCACACCTACAGTGTGACCACACCTACAGTGTGACCACACCTACAGTGTGACCAAACCTACAGTGTGACCACACCTACAGTGTGACCACAGCTACAGTGTGACCACACCTACAGTGTGACCACACCTACAGTGTGACCACACCTCAGTGTGACCACACCTCAGTGTGACCACACCTCAGTGTGACCACACCTACAGTGTGACCACACCTACAGTGTGACCACACCTACAGTGTGACCACACCTACAGTGTGACCACACCTCAGTGTGACCACTTCTCAGTGTGACCACACCTACAGTGTGACCACACCTCAGTGTGACCACTTCTCAGTGTGACCACACCTACAGTGTGACCACACCTCAGTGTGACCACACCTCAGTGTGACCACACCTCAGTGTGACCACTCCTCAGTGTGACCACACCTACAGTGTGACCACACCTCAGTGTGACCATACCTCGGTGTGACCACACCTCAGTGTGACCACACCTCAGTGTGACCACTCCTCAGTGTGACCACACCTACAGTGTGACCACACCTACAGTGTGACNTCTCTCTTTTCTTCTCTCTCTCTCATTTTCTCTCTTCTCTCTTGTTCTCTTTTTCTGTCCTCTTTTATCTCTTTTCCTCCTCTCCTATCTTTCCTCTTTCTCTCTCTCTCTCTCTCTATCTCCCTTTTTCTCCTTCTCTTTGCTCTCTTTCTTATTTTCCTTCTCTCTCTCTCTCTCTTCTCTCTCCTCTCTCTCTTCTCACCTCTCTCTCTCCTTATATCTCTCTCTTCTTCTCTTTCCCTCGCTTCTTCTCTCTCTTCTCACTTTTTCTGCTTCTGTCTTTCTCTCATCTTCTCGACTCTCTCTCTCTTTCTCCCTCTCTTCCCCTTCTCTCTTCCTCTCTCCTTCCATCTTTCTAAATGCAATAAAGATAATTATACCTAATAAATTCAACGTTTGCTCCAAAACGTTATATCATGACATTTAAAATACGTTTTATTAAAACGTTTTGACCTCACGTTTTAAAGTCGTCTATATAAATTCTCAAAATACGTATTTTAAACGTAATTTAAAACGTGCCCAAAACAATAAAATGTCGTTTTTAGGACGTTTTTAAAACGTGAAAATGTTTGCTGGGCACAACCTGTTCCTTAAGTGCATTCCATTTTCCCACTACTCTCACGCTAAAAGAAAACTTCCTAACATCTCTGTGACTCATCTGAGTTTCTAACTTCCATCCATGTCCCCTCGTTCTGTTACTATTCCGTGTGAACATTTCGTCTATGTCCACTCTGTCAATCCCTCTGAGTATTTTATACGTTCCTATCATGTCCCCCCTCTCCCTTCTTCTTTCTAGTGTCGTAAGGCATAGTTCCCCCAGGCGCTCCTCATACCCCATCCCTCGTAGCTCTGGGACGAGTCTCGTTGCAAACCTCTGAACTGTGTGTGTAATTACCTAAGTGTAGTTACAGGATGAGAGCTACGCTCGTGGTGTCCCGTCTTCCCAGCACTCTTTGTCATATAACGCTTTGAAACTACTGACGGTCTTGGCCTCCACCACCTTCTCCCCCAACTTGTTCCAACCGTCTACCACTCTGTGTGTGTGTGTGTGTGTATTCACTTAGTTGTACTTAGTTGTATTTTACGGGGGTTGAGCTTTGCTCTTTCGGCCCGCCTCTCAACTGTCAATCAACTGTTTACTAACTACACTAACTTTTTTTTTTTTTTTTCACACACACACACACACACACACACACACACACCAGGAAGCAGCCCGTGACAGCTGACTAACTCCCAGGTACCTATTTACTGCTAGGTAACAGGGGCATTCAGGGTGAAAGAAACTTTGCCCATTTGTTTCTGCCGGGTGCGGGAATCGAACCCGCGCCCCAGAATTACAAGTCCTGCGCGCTATCCACCAGGCTACCTGGCCCCTGTGTGTGTGTGTGTGTACTCACCTAGTTGTACTCACCTAGTTGTGCTTGCGGGGGTTGAGCTCTGGCTCTTTGGTCCCGCCTCTCAACCGTCAATAAACAGGTGTACAGTTTCCTGAGCCTAATGGGCTCTATCATATCTACACTTGAAACTGTGTATGGAGTCAGCCTCCACCACATCGCTTCCTAATGCATTCCATTTGTCAACCACTCTGACACTAAAAAAGTTCTTTCTAATATCTCTGTGGCTCATTTGGGCACTCAGTTTCCACCTGTGTCCCCTAGTGCGTGTGCCCCTTGTGTTAAACAGCCTATCTCTATCAACCCTGTCGATTCCCCTGAGAATCTTGAATGTGGTGATCATGTCCCCCCTAACTCTTCTGTCTTCCAACGAAGTGAGGTTTAATTCCTGCAGTCACTCCTCGTAGCTCATACCTCTCAGCTCGGGTACTAGTCTGGTGGCAAACCTTTGAACCTTTTCCAGTTTAGTCTTATGCTTGACTAGATAGGGACTCCATGCTGGAGCCGCATACTCCAGGATTGGTCTGACATATGTGGTATATAATGTTCTGAAAGATTCCTTACACAAGTTTCTAAAGGCCGTTCTTATGTTAGCCAACCTGGCATATGCTGCTGATGTTATCCTCTTGATATGAGCTTCAGGGGACAGGTCTGGCGTGATATCAACCCCCAGGTCTTTCTCTCTCTCTGACTCTTGAAGTATTTCATCTCCCAAATGATACCTTGTATCTGGTCTCCTGCTTCCTACCCCTATCTTCATTACATTACATTTGCTTGGGTTAAACTCTAACAGCCATTTGTTCGACCATTCCTGCAGCTTGTCCAGGTCTTCTTGAAGTCTCAAGCTGTCCTCCTCTGTCTTAATCCTTCTCATAATTTTGGCGTCGTCAGCAAACATTGAGAGGAATGAGTCTATACCCTCTGGGAGATCATTTACGTATATCAGAAACAGGATAGGTCCAAGTACAGAGCCCTGTGGGACTCCACTGGTGACTTCACGCCAGTCTGAGGTCTCACCCCTCACTGTAACTCTCTGCTTCCTATTGCTTAGGTACTCCCTTATCCACTGGAGCGCCCTACCTGTTACTCTCGCCTGTTTCTCCAGCTTATGCATCAACCTTTTATGGGGTACTGTGTCAAAGGCTTTCCGACAGTCCAAAAAAATGCAGTCCGCCCACCCTTCTCTTTCTTGCTTAATTCTTGTCAGCTGATCGTAGAATTCTATCAAGCCTGTAAGGCAAGATTTACCCTCCCTGAACCCATGTTGATGGGTTGTCACGAAGTCTCTTCTCTCTAGATGTGTTACTAGGTTTTTTCTCACAATCTTCTCCATCACCTTGCATGGTATACAAGTTAAGGACACTGGCCTGTAGTTCAGTGCCTCTTGTCTGTCACCCTTTTGTGTGTGTGTGTGTGTGTGTGTAAGTAATTACCTAAGTGTAGTTACAGGATGAGAGCTACGCTCGTGGTGTCCCGTCTCCCCAGCACTTTGTCATATAATGCTTTGAAATTACTGACGGTTTTGGACTCCTCCACCACCTCACATAAATTGTTCCAACCATCTACCACTCTGTTTACAAAAGTGAATTTTCTTATATTTCTAGGGCAGCTTTGTTTCGTTAGTTTAAATCTATGACCTCTTGTTCTTTTGTTGACCTAAATGACGTTAGATAAAATACTTATATTCGTAGATGATTTTTAGTTCATTACTTTGTTTACTGGATCAGCTGATCATAGCTGTAGAAAACTTTTTCCCAATAAACTACCATATAATTTGCTATATTGAACTTAAGGAATTAATCGCTTGGCAATTTATTAAGAAATTAAACAAAAGTTAGACTGGGTTTAATTCCATTTATGTAGGTATATAATTTATTCTCAAGAGAGCCGGGCGGTTGATGCAATACTGGCCACCGATATTAGTAAGAATTTGGTTGAATGAGGCGGCTTATTAGTAATGCTAGTAAATGTGAATTCGTAGTACATTAAATTTATATTATCGAACTAGGGGTTAGTATTTGGGTGTCGGAAATTTCTGACAATATTATACTCTCAAAACTAAGTAATACCCTTTCATGTAGCAAATTAACTACGATGGAGTCTAGGAGTAGACGGGAGGGGGGGGGAGAGGCTGCATCACTGGTGACCTGGCTAAGGTCAGTGTTGCCGCCTCAAAAGTAAAGCCGCTCTACTATGTACTAAATTCCCGGCTGAAAACCTACCCGAATATATACTCCTTCATTATTCAATTAAGGAGTACACAGAATCTATTCTTTGAAAGGGCTGCCTCAAGATAGAACTTTACGTACAAAACTACACGTGACACATTTTTAACCTCTACCCTAGCACTGAGGTGTTGTGTCCTGGCCTGGCTGGAAGTTCAGTCCTGCAGTAACAAACGTGCGGGCGTGTTTATACAATCAAGTTTATTAAGAATACATTATTATGAGCAGTTAGGCTGTTACAGAGGCTTGTCTGTCTTTGATCATGCTCTGTATTTCGGCTTTCCTAGCAGTGCAGTCCGGTGGGAAGGCAATATGGGCGTTTCCACATAGGTGACAGCGTTGGAACTCGGCTTGACAATTCCTGTAGTGCGAAGCAGGCAGAGGAAGAGACTTCAATGGTAGTCTCGACCACTGACACACGCAACAATTAAGGTGTCTTCCATATTTCTGGTAGGCCTTCCGTCTCCAGTGACCTACTATACACTATGGAGAGTGGCAGTGTGCTTCTGCACACTTTCAATACCCATGGTGAGTTTTCGTCCGTGCCATTAGCCTTTCTCACGTCCAGATCCATCAGATGCCTCGACGTCTCGAAGTGCCTGTCTGATTTTGGCTCTGTTATCTGTAAAAATGATGCTACTACCTTTGCAGCTTCTGTGGTATGCTCAGGTAGAGCGATACCACATCTGTTAGTACTCAAAATGTATGACGGTTGAGAAACAGCCAATCACAATCGAGTAGGCCTCTGACGTCCTTCCCTACAGAGCTGGAAGTGACCGCTCTGGAGGCAAGGACCGCTCTCATATTCTCACAAGCCCAGAGTAGGTAGGACCTCGGCAGTCTATAACTATACACTGTTACCTTACTCAATAAACTGCTGAAGTTAACTACTGTGTATTCTCTACAATCCAGCAAGAACCATACACCAAAAAGGTAACGAATACATCCATGGAGAAAAGGCGAGCCCCTCTCAGAACAGGGCCTCTAATTTCTGCACTTTTGTTGAGGAAATCTGTCGTATCTAGGATTCTTTCCGGCAGTAGACGTATCAAGGGATTCAGGAGGGCTGTGCAGATCCAGTCTACCGGCCTTGTTGGGGCCCGGCAGCCGCTTAAAACCGGTCTCCCTTGCTACGTTCCTGTTTCTTCTAGTGATTTATGGAACTTTGGTAAAAGGTAGAGGTGGGAAATGGATTCAAAGCTAGGAAGAAATCTCTCGCCCCTGCCTGCATGAATCCTCCTTTCCCGTCCCTAGTTTTGTTTTCAAACAGCTTGAGGACTATCCTTTTACTCCTCGTTTGGGGGGTTTCAAACCGCCGCCTCCTGGTTGTGTATCAGTTTGTAGGCTGTAGTGTCTGCTAGGTGCCACTGCATCTCGTGCCCGTAGTTGTTCTTTCTCCAGGCGACGACAGTACCTCCCTTGTCCACCGGCTTTATCACTATCCAAACGTCCCTTCAGCGTTGATAGGGCGTCCCTCTCATCCCTTGTGAGATTGCAGTTGCGTTAGCGTTCGCACTGCGCTTGAGGTCCACCATCACCTGCTGGATTACCGGTTTAAGGCCTACTAAGTTGTAGTTTGGGCACTGGACTGGTAGGTTTGTTGTGGAGGAGGTACCTGAAAGAGAGGGAGAGTTTAATTCTTTTAATTGCTCTCTGTGACTTACCTTGCTCCGGCCGGAGGTTGCTCCAAACTTAGTTGATACTAGTTTCCAAGTTGTTGCAAAGATCTTCTATCGTATCTCTTCTTCTTATGCGCCGGAAGGCCTATCACGAACGCGAGTCCCCTTTCCAACAGTTTCCTCTCCTGTTCAGTTAAGGGTACCTCAAAGACAACTGTCTGTTTCAGTTGTCCTCTTCTATGCCTTAATTTGTGTCGTTTCATGAGTTTCTCCGATCTCCACCGTTATACTCTGTCTCTGTCTCCTCCCTGTTGGTCTCGGTTCATGCTATTCCAGCGCTTGGGTCTGTTGTTGTTCTCCTAGTTCAGATTGTTGCCTCTGTCCCTGTTTCTGAAAAAATTCTAGCCCCTATTATTATTATTACCTCCCTGTCTGTTGGCTATTACTGTTGTTGTTCCAGGAGTAGTAGTCTGATGTTATTGCCTCTGTTGTCGCCTGGGGTGATCCTGTTGTTCTGGCATCTGTTGTCGCCTGTCCCGTTCCTGTTACCCTGACCTCGGTTTTTTCAGATCTGTCTCTGTTGTTCCTCGCTTGGTTGCCACCCGGTTTGTCCCATGATGAATCTCTCCATCCGATTCGTGACCTGTCTGTTATTCCTACCTTGCCTGTTGTTGTTCGCCGAGGTGTCCTGTTAGAAGTTTTCTCTCTGCGGGTGGCTCCATCTGTTCGTGTCTCTTCTGGGTGGGAAGGGAGGTTGTTGGACAGGCCTGCTTAGAATAGGGGATAGAGGGACATTGTCGTCATCGTTCATCAGGAGCACTGAACGTAAGGGTTTTCGGGCCACTTGTTTTTGTGGCGGCTGTGGCTGCACCTGTTCTAGGGTTTTGTCCACTGCTGTAGTCAAGCAATCAATGTACCTTTCTGAGGGTTTGAGAAAAAACTTGTGTGACGTCTGTCCTGAGTGCATCATCAGACTTCCGTCGTATGGTCTTTCGAGGGTCCCTGGTTTCGGAGTTGTCTTTCGTCTGAAACCTTTCCATTAGGATGTACCTATTTTTACCTGGTCCCAACCTCGTATTAGGAGGCGGGCTGCGATGAGCTCGATTTTGGCCATTTCTCTCATATGTGAGGCTTTGAGGAGGAGCGTGTATGTCGCCATAGACGCTCTGGCCTGTTCCATGTTCGCTCTGTTTTAGACAGCTGGCTAGACCTGGTAGGATTGGGAGACCTGCTGAATAAAAATGGGAAACAAACCTGTAGGGCAAGGTATTCGGAGACCGTGTTTAGCCTCACTGTCCATTGGGCAAACGTCAACCTGTCTTTTAGATATTCTATAGTTGTAAAAATTGGTTTTACCAGGGCTATAATTTCTAAGTCATCCTGTTGGAAAAAACTGTTAACCTCATAGAACCTCAGGTCTTTCCAATCATCTTGTGCACTTGGACTGCTATATCACTCTCCTGGAGGAGGTCCTCCGGATTTGGTGTGAACGGCAAGTGTTAAAGTGCCATCGACCCTGGTCCCGTTACTCTCCTGTGTGTCAAGATTCCCTGGAAGGTGTCTTCAGGAAGTTGAGGTCTCTGTTTGTATTTGTGTAAGATCTCAAGTATTCCATACTCCCACTCATGTTCAGATGTGCTAGGGAGAGAATCCTTGAGAGCTTCCATAATTGTTCCCGGGAGGGACTCTGAAATAGTTAACTCGGCCCCCACTGGCCTCCTCGCTTTCGATGTCGTGGGTTGGTTTAGTGAGGCTTCTCGTGTTCTCTTCGTTCATACTGCGTCAATCTCTATTCTGGCTCTACAATGCAACGAAACTTCCAACACTTAACAATCAAGAATGGGAAAAAACAGTTAAAGGGTTTTTTCTTCTCTTTTTGGTTCGTGTGTGTGAGAAAGTCTCGAAAAAAGCATAAACAGCATTTTTCTCTGTAATGGAGTCACTCTCCCTTGCCCCCTAGGGGGGGGGGGAAGAAAGTCCTTCTACCAGAAAACTGAGCGAAAAAGCCTTTTGTGTCCCACTATTTCACCTTTCGATGTCCCCCTGGTTAGAGTAGAGGAAGTATCGTTAGGGCAAAATGCTACAACGGGTGAAACTGACTGTTTGATAGGACCTTAGCCGTTTTACTCTTCAGCCCGTAAAGTAGAATTGTGTTGTCTGAGCCTTGTTGTTGTTGTTGTTGTAGTAGATTTAGCTACTCAGAATGAAATGTCTTTGTAGCACGGGATATGGTGAGCCCGTAATTGAGTTCAGTTATCTGCGATAACTTTGTACTGTGATATTTGGGTCAAAGTTTTAACTGGAGGTGGGGTTTCCTCCTTTTTCCCAGTTTCTTTCTTTTGCTTCTGTTTTAGTGCACTGGTTTTACTCATGTTTTAATACCATTATCTTGGTGGCGGAAGTAGATGCAGAATGTTCACTAGTGAGTCCCATTCTTCAACGGCTTTTCTAATCATTGTAGTCGCTGTGGAATGTGCATCTAATGTAGTTACTTTCGTTGGATTAATGTTGGGTTTGATGTACAGGGCTTCAGTAGCTTTACTTTCCAGTAAGAAGTGCAATAGTGGCGCCTCTGCTTCTGTTCCACAGATATGACACACTTTAACTATTGGGTTCATTACCTCCCAGCAGCACTTGTAACCAAGTCTGAGCCTGTGTATGGCTACTGCTATGTCTCTGGATATCTTTTTGTCAGGCTTGAAAGAGTAGTACCCAGTAGTTTGGATGTACCATATTTGCAGGTGATCTTCTCTCTGCTACTTTGGCTCTGTGGCGACTTTTGATAGTTGGGAGCGTTTTCTTCTTGATTTGCTCCTTAATCTGTGAAGAACTTGGAGGTATATGAGCCTGCACAATACGTAGAGCAGTGGCAGTTTTTTCTAGTGAGGCTGCATTTTCATTACCATCTATGCCAGTGTGACTTGGTATGCAATTTAGGATAATTGACAGCCCTAGATTATGGACTTCTTTTTCTATATATTGGATTTCTGTGAAGAGTTGTATGTTATCTCTGTGCTGACTGGATAACAATGCCTGGAGCGAAGATTTAGAGTCGGTGTGAATGATGATATCATGTAAATTCTCAATTGTATAGTATATGGCCTCCTTCAGGGCATATAATTCTGTTTGCAAATGTTGATCACCCACTATTAATAATCCAGTAAGCTTCATGGTTGTTAGGTTCTGCTGGGGCAGCAGTTTACACTTTCTTAATCAACTGATCCATCTGTGAAGATGTGATTCGTTGTAGGTCTTGAGATGGTTTCCATTTGTTGTTCTATGACAGCTTTGAGCCTCTGAGTCACATGCTGATTTTTTAACTGGTAATCCTTCAATGATTTTCTTCAGACTCGATTCTTCCCATGGAGGAGGCTGCCGAAAGTGTTTATGTGGTCTATCTATCTTTGTTTTTAAAGGTCAATTTCAAGTCCACTTTTTCTACAATCTTGACCAGATTATCCGTCCATGCACTTGTTCCATATTGAAGGTTTCAGTGAAGCGATCTCTGTATGCTATCTCTGATTGACAGTCTGGCGGTGGTTCCAACAAGTTTTGCTCTTATGGTGGCTATCCTTTGTTTGATCTTGTTTTCTAATGCTGGTAAGTTAGTTTCCATTCTTAGCCTCTCGACGCGTCCATACAGGTGCTCCCAGCAAAGTTCTGTGAGCATCATTTTGAGACACTTCCAGTTTCTCCAATTGATTATCATTGAGGGATGTAAGAGCAAGAGCAGCAATAACTTCAAATAAAGAATAAATATCATAGTCAATAACTGCTTGAACGTAGTACATTTTGAGTACTGGTAGACATGCACCCTCTCTAAGACTTGTCAGGCAGCTCAAAACTGAGTTTCTGGCTTTACAGCGTTGCCGAAGATATTCAATTTCTTGAGTGAATTTCAACTGGCTGTCTATTATGACTCCCAGGTATTGAAAAAAAGTAATCCACTCAATTTCATGAACTTGTATTGCGATTCTGATGTCTTGAGTTCTCATTTTAACGGCCTGCTGTTTATTTTCACTGCTGTGCGTTCCGCTTCCCTGCTGATAATATCTAGGCATTTTGTGCAGGGTTCCTGGCGCTTTTGCCATTGATGAACACAAAGTCGTCTGCGTAGTTAAGCAGTTTTGCTTTTGGTAACTTGAGCTTTATGAATTGTTCCACGGGACAGTTGGAGAGGAAAGGGCTTAGTATTCCTCTCTGCGGAATTCAATTTTCCAGCCTGTTTGACGTCGATGTTTTTCCTTGAAATTTGACTAGCTTCTCGGTTAAGCAGGCATCCTTCGGCACAGGCAAGAGCGTGTCCATTGATTTCCTTATCCACAAGGCAGCACAGTGTAAATGGAGCCTTAGCTAACTTGAAGGCTTTTTCTAGATCTAGAAATATAAGGATTCCAGGTTTATCATTGATTTGATCCAGGAGGGAGGTAAGGCATTCTGAGGTTCCAACACCTTTTCTGTAAGCAAACATATTTTGTTGTAGTGGATTGGCTTTCCATTCAATTAGATCAAGAGCCTTCTTTCAGCGGTTTTTGCCAGACACCTTGTTAATGAGATGGGTCTTGGATTTCTTGGGTCTTTAGGTTTTGGAATGGGAACTATAATTGCACTGTTCAAAGAGTGGTCGAGCTCATGTCGCCCATACTTTGTTGGTGAGATTCAAGAAGGCTTCTTCACCCTTTTCTCCGAGCTTGGCCAGCATGTTGTAAGTGATTTTGTTTTCACCTGGAGCTGTGTTTTTAGTTTTCTTTGTAGCTCTTCTGAGTTCTTTCAGATTGAAAGGTTGGTCTAGTTCGTAAGGTAAGGTTAAAGCATCATCTATTTTTTTCCAATCTTGCTACTTTAAGTCTTGGTGAGTCTGAGTTGCTTGAGGAAGTTGAGTGGAACTGGCTATTGAAGCAAATAGATTTGCTAACTTCTCTGCTTCTTGCTCTGGATGAACATGATGTGGCAGAGCAAAAGGCGATTTTCCTTTGGCCTTGTTGATCTCTCCCCAAATGTCGCCCAAGGATGTATGCTGATTTAGTTTGGCACACCACTCTAGCCATTTTCTTCTGATTTTTTTTCTGTTTCTTCATGCACATGATTTCGGACAGCTCTCAGAAGTCCTAGATTAGTTTCGATTCTATCTCTTCTGAAATTCTTTCGTGCACAATTTAGTCTGTTATATAGATCTTTGATCCTATAACGGTAATACCAATATCCTAATGTTGTTGGGAAATTGTTTTCCTCTTGGGAATGGCGTGATTTGCTGCTGCTGTCTTGCATTTACTAAATATTTTTTCCATTTCTTCGGTGTTGTCAGGAGGAGTGTAGTTTCGGTGCCAAGTTTCGAGAGATCTGTCTTGAGGTTATCTTGATGATTTCGGGGCTTTTTAGTGTCCCCGCGGCCCGGTCCTCGACCAGGCATCCACCCCCAGGAAGCAGCCCGTGACAGCTGACTAACACCTAGGTACCTATTTTACTGCTAGATAACAGGGGCATAGGGTGAAAGAAACTCTGCCCATTGTTTCTCTCCGGCGCCTGGGATCGAACCCAGGACCACAGGATCACAAGTCCAGCGTGCTGTCCGCTCGGCCGACCGGCTCCCGAGCGGAGATTCCTGAAACCTCGTCCAATCTGCTTTGATAAAGTCCCATCTGGGCTCGGGAAGTGGAGGTCTGGGAGGTAATGCTATATTAATAACTGTTTTTGTAGCAACGGGGTCACTAGTGAGAACATGGTCAACTGACCAATGTCAACTCATAAATACTGGTAGAGACAAACGTGAGATCCAGCACCCCACCCCCACCAATGTGGGTTGGTTCTGTCGAGTTTCAACCGACGGAAACGGTTGAAACCGTTCAATCATTTTCCTGGTTGAACACCAGAAAAACGATGTTTTCCTTTTCCTCCATGATGACGTCGATGTGAGCAACATCAGAGTTCGCCGTCAAGAGGGCCAGAATCTCGGCCTTGGTGTAGGTTCCTCGGAACTGAACCTTGATCCAGTGGAACATGGTGCTGTTTGGCTAGCACCAGGAGCGAAGACAAAGCCCAAGTCGTTCAGCTGACTCCCCTTCACCGGGTCAGTGCCGATGGAAGAAAGCTTTCTATCTGGATAGTGCTCTGATCGCTAATTCACATCACTGAAGGCGGCCTTCGATCTCTTCCCGGTATAAAACGCCAGACGGGAGTGGGACTGACATTCTAAGAGTGAAGCGTTGTTGTTGTTGTTAAAGATTTAGCTACTCAGGACGAAGTGTCCATGTAGCACGAGCTATGGTGAGCCCGTAGAGTGAAGCGCTTTGAGAGAAATTATATATGACAGACACTCACCCCCCCCCACCCCACCCTACGTCATCGCTTCGCTTTACTGTGGTCAGGTGAAGATCGATGAATCTGCCTTCCACGCTAAGTAGGTAGTTACAATTTGTAACTACAATATATAAATATGGGTCTAGTTTGTACAGGTCAGTGCTAACATTAAAAATATTGGGACATTAGTTAATTGCGCCGACTTGATCAAATTTCGTTCAACAAAATTCCTGCACTTAGCAATATGTATTGGGTCTCTCCAATCAATATTATGATTATATAAACTGGCATGTAAATACAATGCATTAGATTGTTTGGCCTCATTCTATTAACACAATGTTGAGATAAATACGAACTTAAATATTTACTAGTTTGTCCAAGGTTCACACACCCAATGTTACAAGGATAGAACACACACACTGCTGTAGACGGCAGCAGTGTCATGATTAAAGTAAAAATTAACAGTTTCATATAAACATTATATTTGAAATACCTGCAATCTCTGACTCTGTCCCTTGGGGACATACTGGCTGCCTTGAAGGTCAGGTGACCTCGTGGCTGCGGCTGCTTACCCACCTTCTGTGATCCTATTTTATATTGCTGTATTTATAAAGTTCTTTGTTACTTTTTATAATTTTGGAATTTAGATTTTCTTTGTTTGACTTATTTTTTATTAGCGAGGTGTTGTCTGTAATCTTGTTTCATCTGGTGAAACTGAAAGCTTTCTTGCTTGCCCTTCAATACGTACTTTTTTTCTTAAATATTTTTTATCGTAATTCGTTTGTATTAAGCCTTCTTTTTCTGATTAGGGTCTCTAGTGCCATGTTTATTCATTTTGGGTCACTACTATTTTAAATCAGCAATCTATAGCATACCACGTTCCTGGGCTTTATTTATAATTTTTTAATAAAAAATTACATCATAATCCAGTAACCACCTCGGTAAACAAGACAAGGTCCAAGAACTGCGAACTCCCATGTTTAGGTGTGCCAAATTTAAAATTCCAAAGACCCCCTAAATATATGAATCGGATGGGAGAAAAATCTGGCGCCTTAGTTTCTCTAGAATAATTTTTCTGTGTCTTGTTTAAGGTAATTCTCATGATCACTGCTGCCTAACTCGCTCCCTTTAAGATGTTAATTATCAGTGTCTCCCTGTTACACAAGTCTATATTATCTTACTGTTTTGGCACAATAATATTTTGTTAATGAAGCAGTCATAAATTTAAAAACTAATTAATTTCCTGTATAGCAAATAGTTTATTGTATTCAAATTAGTCGGTGTTTTTGTTAGACTTAGAAGCTTCTTGATATTAGTTCCCATAAAAGCCGTATTTTTCTGAAATTTTGGTGGAGTATGTGTAACTTATATCATTAGGTAGATCATTTTCCATTTAATTCTATCCAATCATTTTGCTGAGCAATT
>WNGS01055050.1:7582-20397 GCA_020271785.1 Procambarus virginalis
AAAATCACACCTGTCAACGACCCCAGTGGGTCAAGCCATGCCCTCCCCAAACCCACCTTCCCATCCCCCTCCCCTACTACCCCTTCCCACACCCTGCCCCTTTCTTCCCACTGCACCCCTCTTACACTCACCCCCAAACCCCACCCAACCCTCACCCCTCCTATGCACCTTCAGCCCACATTTAACCCCCTAACACCTTCCCCCATCTCCCTTTCCCTCTTCTACCCCAAAACCCCCACCTACCCCCGATTCCCCCTAACTAATACGCCCTCTCTTCCACTCCCAGCACCCATGCTCCATTCTCCTCTCAGCCCTCTGTCCTCAATATCCCTCTCCCCCCCAACTTCTCAACCTCTATCTGACTCTCAGTCTCACTCTATTTCTCAATCCCCACATGCTATTCAGACCCCTAACTTTCAGACCCATTATGCCCTTCCTACCCCCCTAGATGCCCAGACCCCATTCGCCTACCAGGCACTCCCAGGCACCCCCTAGCACCCCCCCATTCACCCCCACAGCCCCCACTCGCCCCCCATTCACCCCCACAGCCCCCACTCGCCCCCAGACACCACCAGTCCCCCCCAGACCCCCAGTGAAAGGGGGAACTCAGACACCCGAGTTTCCAAGAAGAGTCTCAAGGTGTGGTACACCAATGCTGATGGGGTAGCCAATAAAGCAGAAGAGATAAAAGAAAGAGTTAGTGAGGCAGACCCAGACATAGTGGCAATAGTGGAAACTAAAATAAATGACATGATCTCGGATGCAATCTTTCCGGAGGGGTACCAGGTGATAAGAAAAGAAAGGACACAGAGACAGGGAGGAGGAGTGGCACTCCTAATAAAGCGGAAATGGAAGTTTGATGAGCTGGAAAATCCGGGTACCAATGAAAGCACGAGCTCCATACTTGGAACTCTGACAGTGGATGGGAAGAAGATTGTAATCTTGATACTCTACAATCCCCCACCAAACAGTAGAAGGCCCAGGCAGGAGTACGAGGACAGCAACAAGGCATGTATAGATGAACTGCAGAGGGCAGCAACAATAGCGCATAGAATGAAGGCGAAGCTACTGGTCATGGGGGACCTAAACCACGGAGAGATAGATTGGGAAACGAGGAATCCCCATGGCGGGGAGGAGACCTGGGGAGCGAAGCTGGTAGACGTTATTGACAGGAATTTCCTAACACAGCATGTGAAGGAAGATACTAGGGAAAGAGGAGGGGATACGCCCAGCCTATTAGATCTCATCTTCACCCAGAATGTAGAAGACATCGAGCAGTTGGAACATGAAATACCACTAGGAGCCAGTGACCATTGTGTCCTAGTCTTTGACTACATGATGGAGCTTAAAATTGTGACCAACGGTCAAGAGGTAAGGGAAGGAGAATTGATTACAGAAAAGGGGACTACAGAAGGATAAGGGACTACCTGGGAGAAGTGCAGTGGGAGGAAGAGCTTATAGGAAAAACAGTGCAAGGTATGATGAACCAAGTCATATTGAAATGCAAAGAGGCTGAAGAGAGATTTATTCCAACAATAAAGGAAAAAAGCAGGAGGGAATATAATAACCCATGGTTTGATAGACAATGTAAGGAAGCAAAGGTGAGAAGCAGGAGGGAGTGGAGGAAGTACAGAAGACAAAGGACAGAGGACAACAGGATTAGATGTAACAGAGCTAGGAATGATTACATTAACATAAGACGAATGTCGGAAAGAAATTATGAGAATGATATTGCAGTCAAAGCGAAAAAGCAACCTAAATTACTACATAGCCATATAAGAAGGAAGATGTCGGTAAATGACCAAGTGACAAGACTGAGGAAAACAGAAGGGGCATATACAGAAAGCGACAAGGAAATCTGCGAGGTACTGAATGCAAATTTCCATGGAGTGTTCACAACCGAGCCTGAGCAGCTCCCATTGTTAGAAGCGATTACCCTAAATGACAGACTATCAGACATAGAGGTGACAGCAGAGGAGGTAATGAAACAGTTGACAACACTGGATGCAAACAAAGCTGTTGGACCAGACAAAGTATCACCGTGGATACTTAAAGAGGCAGCGCAGGCTCTCAGTGTGCCTCTGGCAATGATCTTTAATGAGTCACTTATGTCGGGAGAATTGCCCAGTTGCTGGAAGGAGGCAAATGTCGTACCGATTTTCAAGAAAGGTGACAGGGAGGAGGCACTTAACTACAGACCCGTATCATTGACAAGCATCCCCTGCAAAATACTTGAAAGAATAATTAGGCTAAGACTTGTTGAGCACCTGGAGAGCATTGGGTTTGTAAACAAGCACCAACATGGTTTCTGGACAGGGAAATCATGCCTAACAAACCTTTTAGAATTCTATGATAAAGTAACAAGGATAAGGCAGGACAGAGAAGGCTGGGCAGACTGCATATTTCTTGACTGCCAAAAGGCCTTTGATACAGTACCGCACATGAGACTGCTATACAAACTTGAGAGGCAGGCAGGAGTAAGCGGAAAGGCCCTAGAATGGGTGAAGAACTACCTAACAGGAAGGAGCCAGAGGGTAATGGTAAGGGGCGAGAAGTCGGACTGGAGAACAGTAACAAGTGGAGTACCTCAAGGATCGGTGCTGGGACCAATCCTCTTTCTAATTTACGTAAATGACATGTTTACAGGAGTGGAGTCATACATGTCAATGTTTGCGGATGACGCAAAATTAATGAGAAGAGTTGTGACAGACGAGGATTGTAGGATCCTCCAAGAGGACTTAAACAGGTTGCAGAGATGGTCAGGGAAATGGCTACTGGAGTTTAACACCAGTAAATGTAAAGTTATGGAAATGGGATCAGGTGATAGGAGACCAAAGGGACAGTACACAATGAAGGGGAACAGCCTACCTGTAACGATTCGAGAAAGAGATCTGGGAGTGGATGTGACACCTAATCTAACTCCTGAGGCACATATAAATAGGATAACGACAGCAGCGTACTCTACACTGGCGAAAATTAGAACTTCATTCAGAAACCTAAATGAGGAGGCTTTTAGGGCGCTTTACACTGCATACGTGAGACCCGTCTTAGAGTATGCCGCGCCATCATGGAGCCCCCACCTGAAGAAACACATAAGGAAACTGGAGAAGGTTCAGAGGTTTGCGACGAGGCTTGTCCCAGAGTTACGAGGGAAGGGATATGAAGAGCGACTGAAGGAACTGAACCTTACGACACTAGAGAAAAGAAGGGAGAGAGGAGATATGATAGGGACATATAAAATACTCAGGGGAATTGACAAAGTGGAAATAGATGAAATGTTCACACGTAATAATAACAGAACGAGGGGACATGGGTGGAAACTGGAAACTCAGATGAGTCACAGAGATGTTAGGAAGTTTTCTTTTAGCGTGAGAGTAGTGGAAAAATGGAATGCACTTGGGGAACAGGTTGTGGAAGCAAATACTATTCATACTTTTAAGACTAGGTATGATAGGGAAATGGGACAGGAGTCATTGCTGTAAACAACCGATAGCTGGAAAGGCGGGATCCAAGAGTCAATGCTCGATCCTGCAAGCACAGATAGGTAAGTACAGATAGGTAAGTACACATACACAGTGACGGTTGAGAGGCGGGACCAAAGAGCCAGAGCTCAACCCCCGCAAGCACAACTAGGTGAGTACAACTAGGTGAGTACACACACACACACACACACACAGAAGGTTCAAAGGTTCAAAGGTTTGCCACCAGACTAGTACCCGATCTGGAAGACAGAAGAGTCTTCTTTCTTCGCTGGAAGACAGAAGAGTTAGGGGGGAGGGACATGATCCCCACATTCAAGATTCTCATTCTAGGGTAGATAAACACAGGCTATTTGTGAGGAGATGTAGAATCTCCTCAGCTAGTTTTCCTAGTTTCTAGAATAGGCTAGTCGCTCTAGGGACTCTAGAAACTGAAGCTTTCAAAATTTACATATACTTGTTGGGTGTCATATGAAAGCTTATGTTAAATGCTGTCGGTTAAGACTAATTAGAGCTCTGTGATTGCTCTGTAGAGAGAATTACAGAAATATTCCTGTTTCTGTGAAATAGGGAGAGATTTGAGAGTGGTGTGAGGAGGTATGACTCAAAAACCGTTAGAGGTGGAGGGGGGACAGTGGGGTGAACGTTGGCTTCCCCCCCCCCCAAGTGAGACATCGCGCCACTGTTTCCAGGCCTACATCTTCTTGTGACCTCACGCCACGCCACAGGGCGAGGGGCGTTTGTGATTGGTCTAGGCACCCCTGCTCCTATGCCGAGTTTTGGCGCCAAGAGCTGTTATTGGAAGCGGCATGAGGAACAGTGCCGGCTTCCTGCTGATTGGTCAAGACAAGGTAGGGGGGGGAGATATGGGGATGTGAGTCTCTCTAGCCCGCCAAGAGTTTAGTTTGAATTGGGCAGCCAGGGTGTGAGCAGTGTCTAGGTGGGGGTGGCGGGCCTGCCACCCCCCACCACCGTTATCGCTTCTGTCGTTCAGTTTATTCATCTTGCATGGCACTCCAGCCACCCTGGGTGTGTCGAAGCCCAAATTTGCGAGAAACTGGGACCGATAAATGCAGGACAGCCTCAGAGACAGTGATCACCCATGGGGCAGCTATCAGAGCCCCATGGGGTAGCAGGTGGCTCAGATTATCCTGTATGTTCATGGACAATTGGTTGGAATAATGGGCAGGGCCTACCAGTGTGATTAAGGTGTTATTACAGGCCCCTGTTGGACTTTGAATTCCGCCCGACGTCGTCCATGTGGTAGGTGACGCCGGCCAGTGTCACCCTTGTACCCCAGTGTAAGAGCGAGTCATGCTCTAGTGTGTTGGGGGGTAGTGGTGATTCCCCATCCACATGTGTGTATGCCCCGCGGCCCCCAGGCCGCCCTCTGGCCGCCCGGCCACCCACCGGCTCAGGCCACCCACCGGCTCGGCCAGGCCACCCACCTTACCCCGCGCGCGAGCAGCCCGGGTGGGGTGGGGTGCTGTGACGTCACGCGCCACCTGTGGCCACCCTCCTGAAGGCCATGCGGTGGCCACATGTTGGCCACCACCTTTGGCCACCCCCTTGGCCACTTTCCCAGGACAGCCTAGGGCCACATCTTGTCGACGCACGAGGAGCAAGCTAAGTGTTGACAGCCAGGTGGTAAAGACCTGGGAAATGAGAAAAATGTGTGGAAGGACACGTGAGTACTTTATCAGTGTAACAGTGTCTCAGTATTAAGGGAAATAAGAGAAAAGTTGTGTGGGCCCCTAGCCCGGCCAGGCTAGGGAAGCAGCTGAGACACCTGTCTGTGGCACGCCCAGGTGACTGTGGGGCAGTACCTGGAGAGGGAAATTGTCACAGTAAATCATGTAATGATATAATTGTATATCTGTAGAGATGTGTGTAGACTGACTTGAGTTTGGGACCAGCCAGTGTAGAAAATCATCATATAAATGATCCAGTCTGTCGATTCTGTATAATCGTTCAGCCTTGGTTAGTGCCATGGTACCTCATTGTGTAATTAGGCCAGGTTAGAGTTAATTAAGCAGGCCCGTGGGGCAGGGTTATTAGTGGATATCCTGAGGTCTGTATATTGTCCTGGTGATTAATTTGCATTGTTATGGAGGCCATTTCCATATGTTTCATTTGCATGTTGCATGTATTGTGTTGTGTGGTGAGTCAGTAGATGTGATTGCTGACTGATTACCTAATGATGTCATTAGCATGGGGGGCATGCTGACGGTATCATTATGTGCAGGTTTGTGCAGTGTTATCAGGTATACGTTATTACTGTCCTAGGAACTGTGTTGAGGATTTAAAGGGACCCTTTGAGTATTCAGGGAAATTCTCAGTCACTTAATGAGAGCGAGCAATTAGTTAATTTGCCTAATTATGGGAGAATTAGTGCCAGCTGTCCGCGTAGAGCGACGGTGCCTTATATTAACGTAAATTGTCTTGCTGAAGCCACCGGGATCGGGCGATCTTTTGCAACGTTTGCAAGATTAGAGGGGCAGTAATATTGGGATACCTTGATTGTTGCAAAACCGTGTGTTATTACTGTGTGGGCATAGTAATTAACGAGTTGCAGTAGTCGCAACCGTATGTGGGCAGTGCTATTTTATGTTGTTTTGCATGCCATTATATGTGTGACCTATGTAACCTCTGGGTTACTTTGTTTCTTTAAGTTGTGTTGAGGACTTAAGGATTCAGTGAGTTAATTAGGGGTAATTAACTGGATAAGGGGGTGCACATTTGTTGTTGTTGAATGAGTGAGGGCTGTTATGGGAGAACAGTGTTGAACTTGAGCGTGTGGGAATACGTTTCCGGTGCAATTAATTGTCCGTGTGACAATTAATTGACCACTCTAGCTAATTATGTAATTAGCATTCTCATCATGAATTCACGTAGTGGGAGAGGATCTGTCAGAGTCTGTCAGTGATAGTGTTAACGTCAGTTGCTCGAGACTAATTGCCTTTCGGGGTTAGGGCAATTAGTGGCTCATGATAATTAGTGGAGTAATTAACGTCTGGAGTCTTGAGGACTCAGATGACTCGGTAAAGCGAGGTCATGGGGTTAGCATAATACGTTATATTAATCATATTCTGTCTGGTGACAGTGGATTAAGTTGCACTCATTGTTAATTAGTAATTAACTCCTCTTCCGTGAATTCACAGTGTTTGATGAGACCTGCTTAGGCAGTGCGGAGTGAGACGTATTTATGTATGATTAATTATCGGTCCTGGTGACAGTTAATTAATTGCTCGAGGTTAATTAGGGTAATTAGCACTCATAGTAAAGTAATTAATGACACACAGACTGTTGAGAAGCCACCCACTTGGGGTAGGCTTAGTTAACGTAACTCAATGGGATGTAATTAGTGGTCCGTTTGACCTTAATTAAGAATTACTCACTGAATACTTGCAGGGAGTCAAGTGTGATGTAATTTAAGAGTTTGAGTTATTGTGACAAGAGGACTTGTGTTAACGTAGAGTACTATCATGTTGTTGTCTAGCGTGAGACACTTGTTGTGATTAAAGTAGTACTTTGTTGCTGACTGCTGTGATCAGTCAATTTCCATCATTATTCACATAATCAATGTTGTAATTGATTAAGGCAATTGCTTTTGGTTATCGTCTAGTGACGAGGGTAAAGTAACTTAGGGATGAGTGGAGCTGTGTCCCAGAATCCCACCTTGCCTGACTTTGTTCACTTTAGTTGTGATAGGGGGAGTCACTGTTGGACTACCCGCCTAGTTACGGGGGTCTCTCCTGTTTGTAAGGAGGACCTTAAGCTCGTGATTAGAGTAGCTGGACACCGGAAGCCGTGTCACTATTGATTGCTTGCTTGTGTCATCAGTGGATCCTTCTTTTGTTCAGTTAGTCATGTTGTCAGCCCGAAGTGTCAGCAGGATGGAGCCTGCTGTCATTTCTCGAGGGGCTGTTGAATAGCTGTGTTGCAAATGCCACTGGATGGACATTAACGTAATTAAATCACTCGCTGTGGTGTAACTTAGTCTGTGATATTTTTCTTTGATTTGCAATATTGCGTCGTCAGTGGGCACACCTGTGTTCAGGTTAGTTCAGTATGCAGCCACACAGCAAGGGTTGCTAGTTAGCTGTTGGTTATAGTGCCACTGGATGGACATTAACGTAAATGTAAACTCGATAATGTAGTAGTCTAGTCTCTTGTTATTAATAAATTGTTTAATTTTGTTAAACGGTCTTTGATGTCAACCTTCAACTATTCTGTGCCACACCCATGTTCTGATATATTTGATATTGTTGTTTTGATCTTTGATATGACGGCTGTGCTCTTGGGAATTCGAATTCCAATTCATAGCGCCACAACAAATATAAAATTTGATTGTGAGAACCCGTCGGTTACCCTTTATTGGTTTTAACGTCATGTTTAACTAGGAGGAACCAGCGGCCTATTGTGGACAGGTTTTCACCCCTGCTGGTGGAAGCCTGGCGGTTTGCTCCCGCTTCTCCTTTTTCTACTGGCCTCATGCTTAACTGCCAAGAGCAGCCTTTAAACTTGTAGTCCACCTCCTAAGGGAGGTAGGCGTAGAGAAAAATCTCACACTATTGAACACAAGGGGCCCACGCAACAGGGGGCATACATTGAAACTGGATGCCCAAATGAGCCACAAAGATATTTGTAAAAACTTTTTTAGTGTCAGAGTGGAATGGAATGCAATAGGAAGTGATGTGGTGGAGGCTGCCTCCATACACAGTTCAATTGTAGATATGATAGAGCCCAATAGGCTCAGGAACCTGTACACCTGTTGATTGACGGTTGAGAGGCGGGACCAAAGAACCAGAGCTCAACCCCCGCAAGCACAATTAGGTGGAGGAAAATTAGGTGAGTACACACACACACACACACACACACACACACA
This sequence comes from Procambarus virginalis, assembly GCA_020271785.1. Taxonomy (NCBI): domain Eukaryota; kingdom Metazoa; phylum Arthropoda; class Malacostraca; order Decapoda; family Cambaridae; genus Procambarus; species Procambarus virginalis. The sequence goes on from WNGS01055050.1 coordinate 15,950, forward strand.
CCACACACACACACCACACACACACACCACACACACACACACACACACACACACACAACACACATACAACACACACACACACCACACACACACACACACACCACACACACACACAACACACTCACACACACACACTCACATGCTGTGTTTCCCCAGGAGTACACAGTAATAAGGAAAGAAAGGGAAGGTAGAGGAGGAGGCGGAGTAGCCCTACTCATGAGAAAGGAATGGAGAGTTTTAAGTAGATGGCTATCCCGGGCTGTGAGGGGTTCAGAGACTACATAGCAAGCACCATGACAATGGGAGGACCAAGAATAGTAGTAGCAGTAATACAACCCTCCACAAATGACAGAAGACCCAGTCAAGTGTATGAAAACAACAACATGGCAGTTAACACTATAATTGAGAGGGCAGCCTCTGCTGCCTGTAGAAATAGATCCCACCTGCTCATCATGGGCGACTTCATCACGGAAGGATTGACTGGGAGAACAAGGAACCGCATGGAGGCGAGGATACGTGGAGAGCCAAACTATTGGAGGTGGTGACTAGAAACTTTTTAACCCAGCATGTCAGAGAACCCACAAGGATGAGAGGAAATGAACGAACCAGCGAGACTCGACCTAGTCTTCACTCTGAACGACTCCGACATAAGAGAAATCGGTTTGAGGACCCAGTAGGAATGAGCGACCACAGTGTACTGGTGTTTGAGTACCTGATTGAAGAAGGGTTATTGAACTCGAGGAGGGATACCGAAACCAAAAGATTAGCATACCGAAAGGGAAACTATGAGGGGATAAGAAATTCCTAACATATATAGCATGGGAAACAGAGCTCAGGGAAAGACGGCCCAAGATATGATGGATTACATCACGCAGAAGTGCAAGGACGCAGCAAACAAATTTGTCCCAGCCAAAAGGAAAACAGTGAAATGAAGATGAATGAAAACCCATGGTTTAATCAGAGATGTAGGCTAGCTAAGCAGCAAAGTAAAAGGGCATGAGAAACTATAGGAATAACAGGACACTGGAGAGCAGAGAAAGATACCAGAATGCCAGGGAATGAATGTGTCAGGATGAGAAGAGAGGCAGAAAGACAATACGAAAATGACATCGCAAGCAAGGCAAAAACTCAGCCTAAATTGTTGCATAGCCACATCAGGAGAAAAACAACAGTAAAGGAACAGGTTATGAAATTAAGGATAGGGGCGGAAGGATTCACTACAAATGACAAGGAAGTGTGTGAGGAACTGAATAGGAAATTCCAGGAGGTCTTCACCTTAGAACAAGGAGAAAATCCAGAGATAAGAGAGGGAATAGCTAACCAGGAACCACTGGAAGAGTTTGAGATTACCAGCGGGGAAGTAAGGAAGTGTTTACTAGAGTGGATGTGACAAAGGCTATAGGACCAGATGGAATCTCCCCTGGATACTAAAGGAAGGAGCAAAAGAACTGTGCCTACACTCTCCATAGTGTATAACAAATCACTGGCAACAGGGGAACTGCCAGATATTTGGAAAGCAGCTAACGTAGTCCCGATATACAAGAAAGGGGATAGACAGGAGGCACTGAACTACAGGCCAGTGTCCCTAACCTGCATACCATGCAAGCTGATGGAGAAGATTGTGCGAAAAAGCTAGTGGAGCACCTGGAGCGAAGGAACTTTGTACACACAGCATCAACATGGGTTCAGGGATGGCAGGTCCTGCCTCACAGGGTTACTTGAATTCTACGACCAGGCAACAAAATAAGGCAAGAAAGAGAAGGGTGGGCAGACTGCATATTTTTGGATTGTCAGAAAGCCTTTGATACAGTGCCACACAAGAGGCTAGTGAGAAAGCTGGAGATGCAGGCTGGAGTGAAAGGGAAGGTACTCCATTGGATAAAGAGTACCTAAGCAACAGGAGACAACGAGTCTGTGTGAGGGGTGAGGTCTCAGATGGCGAGACGTTACAAGTGGAGTCCCGCAGGGGTCAGTCCTTGGACCTATACTGTTTCTGGTATATGTAAATGATCTCCCAGAGGGTATAGATTCGTTCCTCTCAATGTTTGCCGACGATGATGCAAAAATTATGAGGAGGATTGAAACAGGATGATAGTAGGAGGCTACAAGATGACCTAGACAGACTGAGTGAATGGTCCAAAAATGGCTGTTGAAGTTCAACCAGAGTAAATGCAAAGTAATGAAACTAGGCAGTGGAAACAGGAGGCCAGACACAGGATACAGAATAGGAGATGAAGTACTTAATGAAACAGGACAGAGAGAAAGATCTAGGAGTTGATATCACACCACAAACCTGTCTCCTGAAGCCCACATAAAGAAAAATAACGTCTGCGGCATATGCGAGGCTGGCTAACATCAAAACAGCGTTCAGGAACCTGTGTAAGGAATCATTCAGAATCTTGTACACCACATATGTAAGACCAATCCTGGAGTATGCGGCCCCAGCATGGAGCCGTACCTTGTCAAGCACAAGACGAAGCTGGAAAAAGTCCAAAGGTATGCACTAGACTAGTCCCAGAACTAAGAGGGCATGAGTTATGAGGAAAGCTGCGGGAATGCACCTTACGACACTGGAAGACAGAAGAGTAAGGGGGGACATGATCACAACCTACAAAATCCTCAGGGGAATCGACCGGTAAACAAGGATAAACAATTCAACACTGGGGGGACGCGAACAAGGGGACACAGGTGGAAACTGAGTACCCACATGAGCCACAGAGACGTTAGAAGGAACTTTTTCAGTGTCAGAGTAGTTAACAGATGGAATGCATTAGGCAGTGATGTGTGGGAGGCTGACTCCATACACAGTTTCAAATAGATAGATATAAGCCCAGTAGGCTCAGGAATCTGTACACCATTGATTGACAGTTGAGAGGCGGGACCAAAGAGCCAAAGCTCAACCCCGCAAGCACAATTAGGTGAGTACAATTAGGTGAGTACACACACACACACACACACACACACCACCACACACAACACACAAACACACACACACCACAACACACACAACACACACACACATTCAAGTAACCCTGTGAGGCAGGACCTGCCATCCCTGAACCTGTTGATGCTGTGTTACAAAGTTCCTTCGCTCCAGGTGCTCCACTAGCTTTTTCGCACAATCTCTCCATCAGCTTGCATGGTATGCAGGTTAGGGACACTGGCCTGTAGTTCAGTGCCTCCTGTCTATCCCCTTTCTTGTATATCGGACTACGTTAGCTGTTTCAAATATTCTGGCAGTTCCCCTTGTGCCAGTGATTTGTTATACACTATGGAGAGTGGGAGGCACAGTTCTTTGCTCCTTCCTTTAGTATCCAAGGGGAGATTCCATCTGGCCTATAGCCTTTGTCACATCCAACTCTAGTAAAACTTCCTTACTTCCCCGCTGGAATCTCAAACTCTTCCAGTGGTTCCTGGTTAGCTATTCCCTCTCTTATCTCTTGATTTTCTCCTTGTCTAAGGTGAAGACCTGAATTCTTATCATCCTCACACACTTCCTTGTCTTTGTAGTGAATCCTTCCCCCCTATCCTTAATTTCATAACCTGTTCCTTTACTTTGTTTTTCTCCTGATGTGGCTATGCACAATTAGGCTGAGTTTTGCCTTGCTTGCGATGTCATTATCGTATTGTCTTTCTGCCTCTCTTCTCATCGACATATTGCTGGCATTCTGGTATCTTTCTCTGCTCTCCAGTGTCCTGTTATTCCTATATTTCTCATGCCCTTTTACTTTGCTGTTAGCTAGCCATATCTCTGATTAAACCATGGGTTTCTCATCTTCATTACTGTTTTCCTTTTGGACTGGGACAAATTGTTTGCTGCGTCCTTACTTTCGTGATGTAGTCATCATATCTTGGGCCGTCTTTTCCCTAAGCTTGTTTCCCATGCTATATCTGTTAGGAATTTCTTATCCCTCATAGTTTCCCTTCGGTATGCTAACCTTTTGGTTTCGGTATCCCTCCTCGATTCAATAACCCTTCTTCAATCAGGTACTCAAACACCAGCACACTGTGTCGCTCATTCACTACTGGGCCTCAAAACCGATTTCTCCTTATGTCAGGTCGTTCAGGTGAAGACAGGTCGAGTCTCGCTGGTTCTCATTCTCTCATCTTTGTTGGGTTCTCTGACATGCTGGGTTAAGAAGTTTCTAGTCACCACCTCCATAGTTTGGCTCTCCATGTATCCTCGCCTCCATGCAGTTTCTTGTTCTCCCATCAATCCTTCCGTGATTGAAGTCCCCATGATGAGCAGGTGGGATCTATTTCTACAGGCAGCAGAGGCTGCCCTCTCAATTATAGTGTTAACTGCCATGTTGTGTTTTCTACTCTTGACTGGGTCTTCTGTCATTGGTGGAGGGTTATATATTACTGCTACGTACTATTCCTTGGTCCTCCTGTGTGTGTGTGTGTGTGTGTGTGTGTGTGTGGTGTGTGTGTGTGTGTGTGTGTGT
>WNGS01055051.1:0-12522 GCA_020271785.1 Procambarus virginalis
TTGTGAAGGTTGTAGAACACTTCACGGCTGGGAGTGTGTCGGTGGCCTCCTCGACCACTTCACCCGGCCCGCCCTCGTTGACGGCGCGGAGAAGGACCTCCACCCTGGTGTAGGGAGCAGCAGGGAGGGCACCCGCTCTCCCACTACACCAGTAAGTTTGTATATTTCTGCAGTTCTGTATTGCAGAACTTCAGCGTTACCTGTCGCAAAGTGTTTTAAAATATAATTAATACCTACAATAGTTTGTATAGCATAATTGTCAGGTAAATTACACAAGTAATGGCAATAACGATAATATATATATATATATATATATATATATATATATATATATAATATATATATATATATATTGATTATTATACAATAATAATCAATATAATTAAAATAATATAATAATACTGACAATTCAACCATTTAAAACACATTGCAAATGACTGACTAATAACAAAAGCAAAATACAATTAAATGTAAAGAAAAATAACTACAATAATAGAATGGTTAAGGCGTCATCAGCAGACCTGCACATTAATACAATAATACACAGGTTAAGGCGTCATCAGCAGAAATGTACAATAATACAATAATACACAGGTTAAGGCGTCATCAGCAGACCTGCACATTAATACAATAATACACAGGTTAAGGCGTCATCAGCAGACCTGCACATTAATACAGTGGTTAAGGCGTCATCAGCAGACCTGCACATTAATACAATAATACACAGGTTAAGGCGTCATCAGCAGACCTGCACATTAATACAATAATATACAGGTTAAGGCGTCTTCAGCAGACCTGCACATGAATACAATAATACACAGGTTAAGGCGTCATCAGCAGACCTGCACATTAATACAATAATACACAGGTTAAGGCGTCATCAGCAGACCTGCACATTAATACAGTGGTTAAGGCGTCATCAGCAGACCTGCACATTAATACAATAATACACAGGTTAAGGCGTCATCAGCAGACCTGCACATTAATACAATAATACACAGGTTAAGGCGTCTTCAGCAGACCTGCACATTAATACAATAATACACAGGTTAAGGCGTCATCAGCAGACCTGCACATTAATACAATAATACACAGGTTAAGGCGTCATCAGCAGACCTGCACATTAATACAGTGGTTAAGGCGTCATCAGCAGACCTGCACAATAATACACAGGTTAAGGCGTCATCAGCAGACCTGCACATTAATACAATAATACACAGGTTAAGGCGTCATCAGCAGACCTGCACATTAATACAATAATACACAGGATAAGGCGTCATCAGCAGACCTGCACAATAATACAATAATACACAGGTTAAGGCGTCATCAGCAGACCTGCACATTAATACAATAATACACAGGTTAAGGCGTCATCAGCAGACCTGCACATTAATACAATAATACACAGGTTAAGGCGTCATCAGCAGACCTGCACATTAATACAATAATACACAGGTTAAGGCGTCATCAGCAGACCTGCACATTAATACAATAATACACAGGTTAAGGCGTCATCAGCAGACCTGCACATTAATTCAATAATACACAGGTTAAGGCGTCATCAGCAGACCTGCACATTAATACAATAATACACAGGTTAAGGCGTCATCAGCAGACCTGCACAATAATACAATAATACACAGGTTAAGGCGTCATCAGCAGACCTGCACAAGATACACAAGTTAAGGCGTCATCAGCAGACCTGCACAAAGATACACAAGTTAAGGCGTCACCAGCAGACCTGCACAATAATACAGTGGTTAAGGCGTCATCAGTAGACCTGCACATTAATACAGTGGTTAAGGCGTCACCAGCAGACCTGCACAATAATACAGTGGTTAAGGCGTCATCAGCAGACCTGCACAATAATACAGTGGTTAAGGCGTCATCAGCAGACCTGCACAATAATACACAGGTTAAGGCGTCATCAGCAGACCTGCACAATAATACACAGGTTAAGGCGTCATCAGCAGACCTGCACAATAATACACAGGTTAAGGCGTCACCAGCAGACCTGCACAATAACACACAGGTTAAGGCGTCATCAGCAGACCTGCACAATAATACACAGGTTAAGGCGTCACCAGCAGACCTGCACAATAACACACAGGTTAAGGCGTCATCAGCAGACCTGCACAATAACACACAGGTTAAAGCGTCATCAGCAGACCTACACAATAACACACAGGTTAAGGCGTCATCAGCAGACCTGCACAATAATACACAGGTTAAGGTGTCACCAGCAGACCTGCACAATAACACACAGGTTAAGGCGTCATCAGCAGACCTGCACAATAACACACAGGTTAAGGCGTCATCAGTAGACCTGCACAATAACACACAGGTTAAGGCGTCATCAGCAGACCTGCACAATAATACACAGGTTAAGGCGTCATCAGCAGACCTGCACATTAATACAGTGGTTAAGGCGTCACCAGCAGACCTGCACATTAATACAGTGGTTAAGGCGTCACCAGCAGACCTGCACATTAATACAGTGGTTAAGGCGTCATCAGCAGACCTGCACAATAATACACAGGTTAAGGCGTCACCTGCAGACCTACACAATAACACACAGGTTAAGGCGTCATCAGCAGACCTGCACAATAACACACAGGTTAAGGCGTCATCAGCAGACTTGCACATTAATACACAGGTTAAGGCGTCACCAGCAGACCTACACAATAACACACAGGTTAAGGCGTCACCAGCAGACCTGCACAATAATACACAGGTTAAGGCGTCATCAGCAGACCTGCACAATAACACACAGGTTAAGGCGTCACCAGCAGACCTGCACAATAATACACAGGTTAAGGCGTCATCAGCAGACCTGCACAATAACACACAGGTTAAGGCGTCACCAGCAGACCTGCACAATAATACACAGGTTAAGGCATCACCAGCAGACCTACACAATAACACACAAGTTAAGGCGTCATCAGCAGACCTGCACAATAATACACAGGTTAAGGCGTCATCAGCAGACCTGCACAATAACACACAGGTTAAGGCGTCACCAGCAGACCTACACAATAACACACAGGTTAAGGCGTCATCATCAGACCTACACAATAACACACAGGTTAAGGCGTCATCAGCAGACCTGCACAATAACACACAGGTTAAGGCGTCATCAGCAGACCTACACAATAACACACAGGTTAAGGCGTCATCAGCAGACCTGCACAATAACACACAGGTTAAGGCGTCATCAGCAGACCTACACAATAACACACAGGTTAAGGCGTCATCAGCAGACCTGCACAATAACACACAACGTGGTTGCAAACGAAACCACGAAGGAGGATATTCTAGAAAAGAAGAGTCGTCTCCAACATGTGGAGGGATAGAAACAAGTATTCCTGCAGAGGGACAGGACGAAGGAGGAGAGAGCAAGGGCAGCAGAGGCAAGGAGGAAGCGCAGGGAGAGAGGAGCAAACCAGGAAATCACAGCCCCCAACACAGCAGTCCCAGAGACAAGAGGGGAACCCAAAACCAGCATCCCAGCAACACCAGAGGGGGGCAACACCACCAACCCCCTCTGCATAGAAACCCTTCCTTCCCCTCACCCTACCTGCCCCCACCCAACCCTCCCTCCCCCCCCCCACCCCATTCTGACCCCGACACCCCATCCCCATTCCCATCATGTCCCCCCTCCCACCTTTCCCTCCCCCCAGTCCCCCCCTTCCCCCTTCATCCCATACCCTCCCTATTCCTCCTCCCGTATCCTCCATGTCCCCCCTATCTCCTTAACCCACACCCTACCCGTTCCCCCTTCCCTTAAACCCCCCCCCCCCCCCCACCCCAAAACCCTCTGCGACCCTGCAAACCACCTCACAGATCCTCTCACCCACGGAACAGCTTCCCACACCAGTAGAATACTCGCCAAGAAAGGGATATGTAAATGAACAGAAGAAAGTGAGCTTCAAGGCGATGTACACTAACATAGATGGGATTACAAATAAACTAGTGAACTTGGAGAGTGGGCACTAGAAGAAAACCCAGACATAATAGCACTCACAGAAACAAAGCTAACGAAAATCATAACAAATGCAGTGTTTCCACAGGGCTACTATGTAGTGAGAAAGAGAGAGAAGGGAGAGGAGGAGGTGGTGTGGCTTTGCTACTAAGAGAAGGTTGGAGTTTCGAAGAGATGGTAATTCAGAACTGTGAAGGTTTCAGGGACTACATATCAGGCACCATTGCAACTGGAGGACAGAAAATTATAATAGTAGTCATATATACCCCCCACCGAATGACAGAAGACCCAGACAGGAATATGATAGAAACAACATGGCCACCATCAATATAATAGAGAGAGCAGCTTCTGTGGCTAGCAGGAACGGATCCAGACTTCTAATCATGGGAGACTTCAACCATGGGAAGATAGATTGGGGGAACAGAGACCCACACGGAGGCCCAGACACATGGAGAGCTAAGCTGCTGGATGTGGCAACAAGAAACTTTCTAAGTCAACACGTCAAGGGACCGACAAGAATGAGAGGAGGGGATGAACCAGCCTTGCTTGATTTGATATTTACCCTAAATGAGTCGGATATAAGGGAAGTTAAGTTGGAAGCCCCCTTGGGAATGAGTGATCATAGTGTATTGAGCTTTGAGTACCTGGTTGAGCTAGGAATTATCACCCCCAAAAAAGAACTGGGAACCAAAGGGCTGGCGTACCGAAAGGGAAACTATGAGGAGATGAATAAATTCCTATGGGATATACATTGGGACACAGAACTCGGAACCAAGTCCGTACAAGACATGATGGACTATGTCACCCAAAAATGTCAGGAGGCTGTAAGCAGGTTTGTCCCAGCCCAACAGGAAAAACAGAGAAGCAAAGAAGAATCCGTGGTTTAATAGGGAATGTATGAAAGCAAAGGAGCTGAACAAAAGGCATGGAGGAACTTCCGTAATAACAGAACACCAGAAGTAGAGAGAGATACCAGAGAACCAGGAACGAGTATGTCAGTGTGAGAAGAGCAGCTGAGAAAAGGTATGAAAATGATATAGCTAACAAAGCCAAGACTGAACCAAAGCTACTACACAGTCACATCAGGAGGAAGACAACAGTGAAGGAACAGGTGATTAAACTTAGGGTGGGCGAGGACAGGTACACAGAGAATGACAAAGAGGTGTGTGAAGAACTCAACAAAAGGTTCCAGGAGGTCTTTACAATAGAACAGGGAGATATCACGGCGCTGGGAGAGGTGGCAGCAAACCAGGTGACCTTGGATAGGTTCGAAATTACAAGAGATGAGGTCAAAAAGCACCTATTGGAGCTGGATGTGAGAAAAGCTGTTGGGCCGGATGGAATCTCGCCATGGGTATTGAAAGAGTGTGCAGGAGCACTTTGCTTACCACTCTCCATAGTGTATAGTAAGTCACTGGAAACGGGGACCTACCAGAAATATGGAAGACTGCTAATGTAGTACCAATATACAAAAAGGGTGACAGACAAGAGGCACTGAACTACAGGCCAGTGTCCTTAACTTGTATACCATGCAAGGTGATGGAGAAGATTGTGAGAAAAACCTAGTAACACATCTGGAGAGAAGAGACTTCGTGACAACCCATCAACATGGGTTCAGGGAGGGTAAATCTTGCCTTACAGGCTTGATAGAATTCTACGATCAGGTGACAAGAATTAAGCAAGAAAGAGAAGGGTGGGCGGACTGCATTTTTTTGGACTGTCGGAAAGCCTTTGACACAGTACCCCATAAAAGGTTGATGCATAAGCTGGAGAAACAGGCAGGAGTAACAGGTAGGGCGCTCCAGTGGATAAGGGAGTACCTAAGCAATAGGAAGCAGAGAGTTACAGTGAGGGGTGAGACCTCAGACTGGCGTGAAGTCACCAGTGGAGTCCCACAGGGCTCTGTACTTGGACCTATCCTGTTTCTGATATACGTAAATGATCTCCCAGAGGGTATAGACTCATTCCTCTCAATGTTTGCTGACGACGCCAAAATTATGAGAAGGATTAAGACAGAGGAGGACAGCTTGAGACTTCAAGAAGACCTGGACAAGCTGCAGGAATGGTCGAACAAATGGCTGTTAGAGTTTAACCCAAGCAAATGTAATGTAATGAAGATAGGGGTAGGAAGCAGGAGACCAGATACAAGGTATCATTTGGGAGATGAAATACTTCAAGAGTCAGAGAGAGAGAAAGACCTGGGGGTTGATATCACGCCAGACCTGTCCCCTGAAGCTCATATCAAGAGGATAACATCAGCAGCATATGCCAGGTTGGCTAACATAAGAACGGCCTTTAGAAACTTGTGTAAGGAATCTTTCAGAACATTATATACCACATATGTCAGACCAATCCTGGAGTATGCGGCTCCAGCATGGAGTCCCTATCTAGTCAAGCATAAGACTAAACTGGAAAAGGTTCAAAGGTTTGCCACCAGACTAGTACCCGAGCTGAGAGGTATGAGCTACGAGGAGCGACTGCAGGAATTAAACCTCACTTCGTTGGAAGACAGAAGAGTTAGGGGGGACATGATCACCACATTCAAGATTCTCAGGGGAATCGACAGGGTTGATAAAGACAGGCTGTTTAACACAAGGGGCACACGCACTAGGGGACACAGGTGGAAACTGAGTGCCCAATGAGCCACAGAGATATTAGAAAGAACTTTTTAGTGTCAGAGTGGTTGACAAATGGAATGCATTAGGAAGCGATGTGGTGGAGGCTGACTCCATACACAGTTTCAAGTGTAGATATGATAGAGCCCATTAGGCTCAGGAAACTGTACACCTGTTGATTGACGGTTGAGAGGCGGGACCAAAGAGCCAGAGCTCAACCCCCGCAAGCACAACTAGGTGAGTACAACTAGTGAGTACACACACACACCTCAACACACACACACACACACACACACACCACACACACACACACACACACACACACACACACACAACCACACACACACACACACACAAACACACACACGTACAGGGGCCTGTGGCTGAGTGGACAGTGCTCTGGGCTCGTAATTCTAGGGTCCGGGTTCGATCCCCGGCGATGGTGGAAACAAATGGGCAGAGTTTCTTTCGCCCCATGATGCCCCTGTTAACTAGCAGTAATAGGTACCTGGGAGTAGTCAGCTGTCACGGGCTGCATCCTGGGGTGTTGTGTGTGTGTGTGTGTGTGTGTGTGTGTGGTGTGTGTGTATGTGTGTGTACTCACTTAATTGTACTCACCTAATTTGCTTGCGGGGGTTGAGATCTGGCCTTTGGTCCCGCCTCTCAACTGTCAATCAACTGGCTGTACAGATTCTGAGCCTACTGGGCTCTATCATATGTACACTTTAAGCTGTGTATGGAGTCAGCCTCCACACATCACTTCCTAGTGCATTCCATTTGTCTACTACTTTGAAACTGAACTAACCACTGGTGGTGTGTGTGTGTGTGGTGTGTGTGGTGTGTGTGTGTGTGTGTGTGTGGGTGGTGTGTGTGTGTGTGTGTGTGTGTGGTGTGTGTGTGTCCAAAAATCAGTTGATTGATTGACAGTTGAGAGGCGGCCGAAAGAGCAGAGCTCAATCCGGTGAATACAACTAGGTGAATACCAGCTTGCTCCCAGGACCACATCCCATGACAAATCCCAATGGAACTCCATAAACAATCCCATGACCCTGACACATCCCCTGACACATCCGTGTACACCTGCCCACCTTCATGGGCTGGTGACTGCTTGAATATTCACTCTGGGGACTTTCCCAGTGGAAACACCCAGAAAGTAAAAGATTAAAGAGTATATGAGATGTTGTGGAGAGGGGGGGGTGAGGAGGGGGGGGGGATGTTGAGTAAGGGGGGTGGAAGCGGAGGAGAGAGGAGGAGAGAGGAAGAAATCTCCGAGGCAGGATTCCACAGGCTTCCCAGCAAAGCATGCACGCTACCACCATTCTTGATTTCTATCGCTAATTGTCAGTTATTCTAATATATAAGTCTCGAGTGGTTTAATTGCTCGTTGATGTTCAGGCGAGGAATCCAACTGGTTGATGACCGCGAGGTACAATATCACGTCGCTCATCTGGCGCCGCCACGATAAGACGTTTATTGACGTCTTGGCATTTGGGGGAAGAAAGCCAGGTAACATTAACTAACGCTGTCAATACCTGAGTTCACACGATACCTTGACACCGGCGGAGTCACACCTTCCTCCGACCCTCCGCAAGATGCACCAGGCTGTGTTTGTGTGCGTGTTGGTGGTGGCAGCACTGACGGCACCGTTCCTCCCACGGTGCCAGGCCCAGTTGGACATCCTGGCACGTGGAGGAACGGTGCCGTCAGTGCTGCCACCACCAAACACGCACACAAAACACAGCCGGGTGCATCTTGCGGAGGGTCGGAGGAAGGTGTGACTCCGCCGGTGTCAAGGTATCGTGTGAACTCAGGTATTGACAGCGTTAGTTAATGTTACCTGGCTTTCTTCCCCAAATGCCAAGACGTCAATAAACGTCTTATCGTGGCGGCGCCAGATACGACGTGATATGTACCTCGCGGTCATCAACCAGTTGGATTCCTCGCCTGAACATCAACGAGCAATTAAACCACTCGAGACTTATATATTAGAATAACTGACAATTAGCGATAAGAAATCAAGAATGGTGGTAGCGTGCATGCTTTGCTGGGAAGCCCTGTGGAATCCTGCCTCGGAGATTTCTTCCTCTCTCCTTCCTCTCTCCTCCGCTTCCACCCCCCTTACTCAAATCCCCCCCCCCTCCTCACCCCCCCCTCTCCACAACATCTCATATATCTCTTTAATCTTTACTTTCTGGGTGTTTTCACTGGGAAAGTACCCCAGAGTGAATATTCAGCAGTCACCAGCCCATGAAGGTGGGCAGGTGTACACGGATGTGTCATGGGATGTGTCATGGGGTCATGGGATGTGTTATGGAGTCATGGGATGGGTCATGGATGTGTCATGGGAAGCAAGTGGCTATTCACCTAGTTGTATTCACCGGGATTGAGCTCTGCTCTTCGGCCCGCCTCTCAACTGTCAATCAATCAACTGATTAACCCCCACCCCCCACAAAAAAACCACACACACACCACACACACACACACACACACACACACACCACACACACACACACACACACACAACACACCACACACACACACACACAGTGGTTAGTTTCAGTTTCAAAGTAGTAGACAAATGGAATGCACTAGGAAGTGATGTGGTGGAGGCTGACTCCATACACAGCTTAAAGTGTAGGATATGATAGAGCCCAGTAGGCTCAGGAATCTGTACACCAGTGATTGACAGTTGAGAGGCGGGACCAAAGAGCAGATCTCAACCCCCGCACAGCACAATTAGGTGAGTACAATTAAGTGAGTACACACACCATACACACACACACACACACACACACCACACACACACACACAACCCAGGATGCAGCCCGTGACAGCTGACTAACTCCCAGGTACCTATTACTGCTAGTTAACAGGGGCATCATGGGGCGAAAGAAACTATGCCCATTTGTTTCACCATCGCCGGGGATCGAACCGGACCTAGAATTACGAGCCCAGAGCACTGTCCACTCAGCCACAGGACCCTGTACGTGTGTGTGTTTGTGTGTGTGTGTGTGTGTGTGTGTGGTGTGTGTGTGGTGGTGTGTGTGTGTGGTGTGGTGTGTGTGTGTGTGTGTGTGTGGTGTGTGTGTGTACTCACCTATGTTTACTCACCTAGTTGTGCTTCGCAGGGGTTGAGCTCTGGCTCTTTGGTCCCGCCTCTCAACCGTCCAATCAACAGATGTACAGTTTCTGAGCCTATGGGCTTTATCATATTACACTTGAAACTGTGTATGGAGTCAGTCTCCACCACATCGCATTCCTAGATGCATTCCATTTGTCACAACCACTCTGACACTAAAAACGTTCTTTCTAATATCTCTGTGGCTCATTGGGCACTCAGTTTCCACCTGTGTCCCCTAGTGCGTGTGCCCCTTGTGTTAAACAGCCTGTCTTTATCAACCCTGTCGTTCCCCTGAGAATCTTGAATGTGGTGATCATGTCCCCCCTAACTCTTCTGTCTTCCAACGAAGTGAGGTTTAATTCCTGCAGTCGCTCCTCGTAGCTCCATTACCTCTCAGCTCGGGTACTAGTCTGGTGGCAAACCAGTGTGTGACTTTTCCAGTTTAGCTGTATGCTTGACTAGATAGGGACTCCATGCTGGAGCCCGCATACTCCAGGATTGCGTCTACATATGTGGTATGATAATGTTTCTGAAGATTCCTTACACAAGTTTCTAAAGGCCGTTCTTATGTAGCCAACCTGGCATATGCTGCTGATGTATCCTCTTGATATGAGCTTCAGGGGGACAGGTTCTGGCGTGATATTCAACCCCAGGTCTTTCTCTCTCTCTTGACCTCTTGAAGTATTCATCTCCCAATGATACATGGTATCTGTCCTGTTCTCCTGCTTCCTACCCTATCTTCATTACATTACATTTGCTTGGGGTTAAACTCTAACAGCCATTTGTTCACCATGTCCTGCAGCTTGTCCAGGTCTTCTTGAAGTCTCAAGCTGTCCTCCTCTGTCTTAATTCCTCTTCATAATTTTGGCGTCGTCAGCAAACATTGAGAGGAATGAGTCTATACCTCTGGGAGATCATGTTACGTATATCAGAACAGGATAGGTCCAAGTACAGAGCCCTGTGGGACTCCACTGGTGATTCACGCCAGTCGGAGAGGTCTCACCCCTCATGTAACTCTCTGCTTCCTATTGCTATAGGTACTCCTTATCCACTGGAGCGCCCTACCTGTTACTCACCTGCTCTGTTCTTCTCCGCTTATGCATCAACCTTTATGGGGTACCGGTTGTGTCAAAGGCTTTCCGACAGTTCAAAAAAATGCAGTCCGCCCACCCACTTCTCTTTCTTGCTCTTCTTGTCACCTGATCGTAGACTTCTATCAAGCCTGTAAAGGCAAGATTTACCCTCCCTGAACACCATGTTGAATGGGATTGTCACGAAGTCTCTTCTCTCTAGATGTGTACTAGGTTTTTTCTCAACAATCTTCTCACACTCACCTTGCGATGGTATACAAGTTAAGGACACTGGCCTGAGTCAGTGCCTCTTGTCTGTCCACCCTTTTTGTATATTGGTACTACATTAGCAAGTCTTCCATATTTCTGGTAGGTCCCCCGTTTCCAGTGACTTACTATACACTATTGGAGAGTGGTAAGCAAAGTGCTATGCACACTTTCAATACCCATGGTCGAGATTCCATCGGCTTACACAGCTTTTCTCAATCCAGCTCCAATAGGTGCTTTTTTGACCTCATCTCTTGTAATTTCGAACCTATCCAAGGTCACCTTGTTTGTCTGCCACCTCTCCCAGCGCCGTGACTATCTCCCTTTCTATTGTAAAGACCTCCTGTGAACCTTTGTTGAGTTCTTTCACACACCTCTTTGTCATTTCTCTGTGTACCTGTCCGACCGCAACCTAAGTTCTTCACCTGTTCTTTCACTGTTGTCTTCCTCCTGATGTGACTGTGTAGTAGCTTTGGTCAGTCTTGGCTTTGTTAGCTCTATCATTTTCATACCTTTTCTCAGTGCTCTTCTCACCTAGACATACTCGTTCTGGTGTCTCTGGCATCTCTCTCTACTTCTGGTGTTCTGTTATTACAGGAAGCTATTCCTCCATGACCTCTGTTGTTCAGCTCCTTTGCTTTCATACATTCCCTATTAAACCACGGATTCTTCCTTGCCGCTCTCTGTTTTTTCCTGTTGGGCTGGGACATTCCTGCTTACAGCCTCCTGACATTTTTGGGTGACATAGTCCATCATGTCTTGTACGGACTTGGTTCTGAGTTCTGTTTCCCAATGTATATCCCCTAGGAATTTATTCATCTCCTCATAGTTTCCCCTTTCGGTACGCCAGCCCTGGTTCCCAGTCTTTTTTGGGGGTGATAATCCTAGCTCAACCAGGTACTCAAAGGCTCAATACACTATGATCACTCATTCCCAAGGGGGTTTTCCAACTAACTTCTCCTATACTCCGACTCATTTAGGGTAAATATCAAATCCAGCAAGGTGGTTCATCCCCTCCTCTCATTCTTGTCGGTCCCTTGACGTGTTGACTTAGAAAGTTCTTTGTTGCCACATCCAGCAGCTTAGCTCTCATGTGTCTGGGCTTCCATGTGGGGCTCTGTCCCTCAATCTATCTTCCCATGGTTTTGAAGTCTCCCATGAATTAGAAGTCTGGATCCGTTTCCTGCTAGCCACAGAAGCTGCTCTTTCTAATATATTGATGGTGGCCAGGTGTTTCTATCATACTCTTGTCTAGGTCTTCTGCCATTCGGTGGGGGGTTATATATGACTACAATTATAATTTTCTGTCCTCCAGTTGCAATGGTGTCTGATATGTAGTCCCTGAAACCTTCAAGTTCTGATACCATCTCTTCGAACTCCAACCTTCTTCTTAGTAGCAAAGCCACACCACCCTCCTCCTCCCTTCTCTCTCTTTCCTCACTACATAGTAGCCCTGGGAAAACACTG
>WNGS01055053.1:0-11842 GCA_020271785.1 Procambarus virginalis
GAGGAGCAGTGGGACCCACTAAGGAGCAGTGGACCCACTGATGCATAGTGGGACCCACTGAGGAGCAGTGGGACCCACTAAGGAGCAGTAGGACCCACTGAGAAGCAATGGACCCACTGAGGGGCAGTGGGAGACACTGAGAAGCATGGGACCCACTGAGAATGATGGTAACCTAGTACACACTACAGGAATCAACCTCTTCAGGGGCAGGAGTGGCCTTGGAGCCGACTGTGGGCCAAGGCTCTAGGCCACCTGGTGGCAGCTATCAGTACTAGTGGGTTCAAGCTAGTTTTTAAGGGAACCAATTGTTTGAATGAATTATTTGCAGTAGTTTCACCGTTTTGATGCTTTGTTTTCTATGAATTTTGCAGTTGTCTGTTAAGCTTCATTGACTTCCTGGATGCCTTTACCAGCGAGGGTGATGTTAATATTCACTGCTCTCTGTGTTCTGTGAGGTGGCAAGGTTTTAGCTCTGGTCCCTGGAAGGTCAAACAGGACTCCTATGACTGATGTGACTTAGTAGTGGGTAGCTATCTCAGCAAGCCAGTTTCAAGAAGCCACCAGAAGACTCCTCCTAGAAAGACATTGAGTCTTTACCCAATCCATACCTGAGAGCTTATATTCTTTGACATAATTTGAAGGAAACCATCCTGTCTTGTCATTAAATGTCCCTTCCACCATCCACCTTCTTCTTTCTGGGTCACAGTGATGATGTCTCCTTACTGAAGCACAACTGTGACAAAAAAAAAAGGAATCATTACCATTAAATTTTTTCCCACTTTCATATGATGGGGAAGAATTTACTTGAAGATTTGAGTAAATGTATCAGAAATACTGATGAGCAACAAGATAATAAAAATATTCACCAACATTTGTCCATTCACTCTCCTTTCCATACCTGGCAGCCCAACCACTTGGTCTGGATGGTAGAGCGACGGTCTTGCGTCATGCAGGTCGGTGTTCAATCCCTGACTGTCCACCAAGTGGTTGGGCACCATTCCTTTCCTTCATCCTATCCCAAATCCTTATCTTAATCCCTTCTAAGTGCTATATAGTTGTAATGGCTTGGCGCTTTCTCCTGATAATCCCCCTCTCCATACCTGGCAGCATCATGAGCTACCAGCTCCACAACACTCCATACAATTGTAATGAGTAGTTTCTCTACCCAAGAATTTATCCACAACAGTATCTCAAGTCACTACACAGACTGTGTACATTGTGCCTCTAGAGTTGCCATTCATGAAATTTCAGTTTTGCCTTTCCTGTTAGTGAACTGCTTCCATTTATCACTGTCAACTACTACTTCTTGTAATAGACAGGATGATTTAATGCTTGCTGATGATGTTAAGATACTAGGGAAGATAAGAAACTTAGACAATAGTTATGCCCTTCAAGAAGACCTGGACAAAATAAGTGAATGGAGCACCACTTGGCAAATGGTATTATTGTGAATAAATGCCCTGTTATTGAATGTGGAAAAGAACATATACCACACACAACCTACAAATTATGTGAAAAATCTTCAAAGAATTCTGATAAAGAAAGATATTTCAAAATTGCTTTTAAATACATGAATAGTGAAATACTAAAGAAATTGTTCATGACCTTCGTTAGACCAAAGCTGGACTATGCAGCAGTTGTATGGTGCCCATATCTTATGAAGCACATCAACAAACTTGGAAAGGTGCAAAGACATGCAACTAAATGGTTCCCAGAATTGAAGGACAAGAGCTACAAGAGGAGGTTAAGGCATTAAATATGCCAAAACTAGATGAGAGAAGAAGAAAGAGAGGCGATATGATCACTATGTACTATACAGTAACGGGAATCGTTAAAATTGATAGGGAACAATTCCCGAGACCGGACTTCAAGAACAAGAAGTCATAAATTTAAACTAACTAAATAAAGCTGCTGAAAAAATATTTGAAAATTCACTTTTGCAAACAGAGTGATAGATGGTTGGAACAAGTTAGGTGAGAAGGTGGTGGAGGCCTAAACTGTCACTACTTTCAAGGCATTATATGATAGAGTGCTGGGAAAATGGGACACCACGAGTGTAGCTCTCATCCCGTAACTACACTTTGATAATTACTCAATCCACACTTTCTCACAAGCACACTCGCTATATCTGCCCATCATATGTTTGTTTTTTATCTCCTCTAAAACCCCTTTCTTTATTACTCCATCATCATCCAGTCATTCAACACTGTCCGTGTCTCAAATTGTTGTACTGTATTCTATTTCTTCTTATGACATTGTCATATTCCATCTGTTATCCTAACACCACACAACATCCTCAGATTTCTAAGCTCTACTATTCGAGTTTGATTTTGCATGATCATGCCACATCAGTTTAACATCTACAGTATAAGTTTTTTTATTATTATTATTATTTTCTACCACAGATGTGGCCACATATTTACAATGCTAACCAGCATATACAGTGGAGCCTTGATTAACAAATTTAATCTGTTCCTGCACCGAGCTCGTCATGTGAAACGCTTGTCTTTCGAAATGAATTTCCCCATTTAAAATAATGGAAATAAAATTAATCGGTTCCACCCCCAAAAACATCAATGTGACATTTAATAATGTAAATATAATTCTGTACATGTAATTATTATAAATGTTTTGTTTTACTGTTTTCAATTGTACATGTACTTTACCTTATAGAGTCGTTGCTGGCTTCAGGAAGATGATTGGGAGGTGAGGAGGAAAGGGGCTATGGTGTGGAAGGAGAATCCACCCCTGAGTCAGGCAATTTCCTTCTTCAAATCTATAGTAATTGTGTCTTTCTTCCTCTTGACAACTCTATATTTAGCAAGCAGCTTCTTTGGGGACGTCGTGGATTATATATTGTAGTCACAAAACCACAAAATACCCAAAGAAAAGCACAAATAAATGCAGAGGGATTCTTATCCAACACGATAAAACAACGACACTCTTGTCGGAGGCATCCGAGAATTTGCGAGAGCCAGCGGGAACGCTAGTTCCTGCTGGCTATTCGCTATTTTCTCGTTATACGAGCAGAAAGCTCGTCAATCGAGACAAATTTTCGGTGAATGGCTCGCTTGTTACTCGAAATGCTCGTAGATGAAGCCGCTCGTCACTCGAGGTTCCACTGTATACATTTTCTTCTGTCCTCCATGGACAGGGTTAGAGATTTGTTAAACATATAGTTCAGGGATTTATTGAACAATCAACCACAGAAGGTGATTATAGTGCTTTTAAAATGCTAAGCCAAAAATGCTATTTACTATGTTTAAATGCTATTAAATGCTTTTAAAATGCTATTTACATACGTAAATACATAGATACACAGATTTACATATGCCCTACATAAAGTGTTCGATGTGTCTTTTACAGTGTCATTAATGCACATTTACAAAGGTGAAATGTAATTCTGATCACCTTCCACATATACTTTATACACATACATACATATACATACACATACATACATATACATACACACACACATGTACATACATAAACATATATACATACACATACATATACATTAGTCTTTTTTACTCCGACAGGGTGAGATAGCCGACAGAGAAACTAGTGAGCAATTAAGCACTTTACCATTGAAGGTGATTAAGATGCTTTTGCAAGCTCAGGTTATATAGTTACATCACATACATACATTCCTTGGGATTGTAGAGTGTTTCTATCTCTCTGTTCGTTTTTTTGTTTTAGTTTCTTACCATGTTGGGTTTGTTTTGTTACGCCTATCTATCTGGGTGCCTAACCCCGGTCGATGGCAGATAAGGAAACCCCCAACCACAGGGGAATTTTCCAGGGGCCTTTGCTCCCCTGAAACCCTTATGAAGGGTCCAGGTTCTGGCTCATGGTCCCTGGTAGGTCTGAACTCCATAGCTAATGTCCAGGTCTAATATAACATACATTAGCCCGATAAGTTCCTGGGAGCTGTAGGGGCTTCCCACAGAAAAGGCTTTTGACAGAGTTCCACATAAGAGGTTGTTCTGGAAACTGGAAAATACTGGAGGGGTGACAGGTAAGCTTCTAACATGGATAAAAAAAATTTCTGACTGATAGAAAAATGAGGGCAGTAATCAGAGGCAATGTATCAGACTGGAGAAATGTCACAAGTGGAGTACCACAGGGTTCAGTTCTTGCACCGGTAATGTTCATTGTCTACATAAATGATTTACCAGATGGAATGCAGAATTATGTGAACATGTTTGCTGATGATGCTAAGATAATAGGAAGGATAAGAAACTTAGATGATTGTCATGCCCTTTAAGATGACCTGGACAAAATAAGTATATGGAGCACCACTTGGCAAATGGAATTTAACGTGAATAAATGCCATGTTATGGAATGTGGAATAGGAGAACATAGACCCCACACAACCTATAAATTATGTGAGAAATCTTTAAAGAATTCTGATAAAGAAAGAGATCTAGGGGTGGTTCTAGATAGAAAACTATCACCTGAGGGCCACAAAGAACATTGTGCGAGGAGCCTATGCTATGCTATCTAACTTCAGAATTGCTTTTAAATACATGGATGGGGAAATACTAAAGAAATGATCACAGCTTTTGTTAGGCCAAAGCTAGAATATGAAGTGGTTGTGTGGTGCCCATATCTTAAGAAGCACATCAACAAACTGGAAAAGGTGCAAAGACGGTTGCCTGACAGCTGGGTGGACAGTGCTTCGGATTCGTAGTCCTGAGGTTCCGGGTTCGATCCCCGGTGGAGGCGGAGACAAATGGGCAAAATGTTTCTTTCACCCTGGTGCCCCTGTTACCTAGCAGTAAATAGATACCTAGGAGTTAGACAGCTGCTATGGGCTGCTTCCTGGGGATGGAGGCCTGGTCGAGGACTGGGCCGCGGGGACACTAAGCCCTGGCCGAGGGGCTTAGTGGAGGAGGAGACACTAGGAGCCGGTCAGCCGAGCGGACAGCACGCTGGACTTGTGATCCTGTGGTCCCGGGTCGATCCCGGGTGCCGTCGAGAAACAATGGGCAGAGTTTCTTTCACCCTATGCCCCTGTTACCTAGCAGTAAAATAGGTACCTGGGTGTTAGTCAGCTGTCACGGGCTGCTTCCTGGGGGTGGAGGCCTGGTCGAGGACTGGGCCGCACAGGACACTAAAAAAGCCCCAAAATCATCTCAAGATAACCTCAAGATAACCCCAAAATCATCTCAAGATCTCAAGATAAGACATGCTAAGTGGCTCCCAGAACTGAAGGGCAAGAGCTACGAGGAGAGGTTAAAGGCATTAAATATGCCAAAACTAGAAGACAGAAGAAAATGAGGTGATATGATCACTACGTACAAAATAGTAACAGGAATCGATAAAATTGATAGGGAAGAATTCCTGAGACCTGGAACTTCAAGAACAAGAGGTCATAGATTTAAACTAGCTAAACAAAGATGCCGAAGAAATATAAGAAAATTCACTTTCGCAAACAGAGTGGTAGACGGTTGGAACAAGTTAGGTGAGAAGGTGGTGGAGGTCAAATCCATCAATAGTTTCAAAGCGTTATATGACAAAGAGTGCTGGGAAGACGGGACACCACGAGCGTAGCTCTCATCCTGTACCTACACTTAGGTAATTACCCAGAGTGGACCCAAGTGAGGCCATGTCCTTAGATGCTCAGCAAGCCCCTCCACAAGGACCCAGACTTACAAGACCGCAGCTAGGTGTGAACGCGCCCTATGGTCATGCGCCACATCCTTCAGAAGTGACAGAGCAAATAGGCAGGAAGGACTGAAGTGGGGCAAATCAGCCCAACTCAAACATCTGAAAGATGGAGCTCACCTCCCACCAGTCAACCAGTCAAGCACACAGGAACGACAGAACCCTTACCAATACTCCAAGGAAGGAAGAGGGTTGTCAGCCAGCCAGGATGAGCATGAGACCTCACACTGTAACCAAAAAGAAGAAATGGTCCAAACTCTAAAGAGGCATGGTCTATCAAAGAAAAAGACATCTAAATTTTGCAGGTACCAAAGAAAATCCGAAAGGTACAGCAAAGGAGGATGGAAACCACTGGAATAAGGATAAATCTGAGTTGCTAATGGGACCAGGAATTGAATCCTAGAGGATGCAGCTTAATGATCGAACTCATACATGGCTTTTGTAAAATATATGATGAAGGCACAAAATAATTTATTCCAAAACAGAGATGCAGAACTAGAAAATGGGACTGGTTCAACAGAAACTGCAAGATGGCCAAAGACCAAAAGACATAAAATTTGAATCAATGTAGGAAGAGGCCAAACCCTCAAACAATACCAACAAAATAAAGAAACAAGAAACAACTGCTCGGCAGTGAAAAGAGAGGCAGAAAGAAATGTTGAGAAAGAGATAGCAGACAAATGTAAAACAGATCCAGGCCTATTCTATAAATTTATTAAAAGCAAATTGCAGGTAAAGGATAAAATTCAGAGGTTGAAAATGGGGAACAGAATGAAAAGGAATGAATGAAAAGGAAATGTGTGAAACACTAAATGCACACTTCTGAAGTGTGTTTGTGGAAAATGAGGTTTTCAGAGAACCAATCACAATGCCAATTCCAGAGAACATTTTAATTTAATTTTTTTAATTTATTTATATATACAAATGTTCTTACATTCTTGTACAGCCACTAGCATGAATAGCATTTTTGCAAATCTTTAGGGTATGCAGAGGTGTCTTGAGATGAAATAGAAAAATTACTCAAGGCGCTATGAAGAAATAAAGCAGTTGAACCAGATGGAGTTTCACCTTCGGTTCTGAAAGAATGTGCACCTGAGCTGAGCATTCAACTTCAATTGATATTCAAGACACCTTTGTGTATAGGAATCTTAGCAGATATACAGAAAAAGGCAAAAATAGTTGCAATCTACAAAATTGGAAGTATAGAAGACCCTCCAAATTATAGACCATATCATTGATGAGTGTGATAGTCAAAACCCTAGAATAAATAGTCAGAACCAAATGGATAGAATACTAGGAGAGATATGATATACAGTAATGACAGACAGACAGTATGGTTTTCAAGCAGGATGATCCTGTGTAACAAATATACTTAGTTTTTATGATAAGAGCCACAAAGATTTTACAGGAAAGTGATGACTGGGTTGACTTTGTTTATCTGGACCTAATAAAGGCCTTTGACACAGTCCCACACAAGAGGCAGCTTTGGAAACAAACATAATGGAAGGGTGAGAGAGACTGCTGTCACAGATGAAAAATTTTCAAACTGCCAGAAAGATGAGGGTGGTAATTAGAGGCAATGAATCCATCTGGAGGAGCATTACTTGCAGAGTACCACAGGGGTTCAATTCTTGCACCAGAAATGTTCACCTTCTATACAAATGATCTACCAGAAGGAATACAGAATTATATGAACATGTTTGTTGATGATGCTATGCTACTAGGGAAGATAAGAGACTTGTATGATTGCCATGCCCTTCAAAATGACCTAGACAGAATAAGTGTATTGAGCACAATGTGGCAAATGGAATTCAATGTGAATAAATGCCATGTTATGGAATGTGTATTAGGAGAAAATAGGCCACACACACAACCTACAAATTATGTGGAAAGGAATTAAAGAACTCTAACAAAGAAAGAGACCTAACAATGGTTCTGGATAGTAGACAGTTGCCAGAGGAGCACATAAAGAATATTGTGAGAAGAGCATATGCTACACTTTTCATCTTCAGAATTACTTTAACACTTGGCCTGGCCAATAACTCATAATGAGTCCTTATATGAATATACTTAGTCTGGGTGAGGACGCACACAGACTCCAAATTTAAAATATTCATTAAAAATCCATTTTTTTCCAGACTAGTTATAAAATGTGCAGCTTTTGATTGTGAACAATTTGTTACCAGAATGAATGACATAGCACGAAAATTGAGGCGACAAAACTCCAAAGAGTTTAAATATTTGAGTGCGGGTGGGTGCGTGCTCAAGGGTAAAGCTCAGACTAACATGGGGTGTGCTACATGTTGTGCTGGGCCATTTGACTTTATGTGCATATATCCCTTTCGAGCATTCTATTGCAAACAATTTGATACCAAAATGGACAACGTAGCACAAAAATTGAGGCAAGAACACACAAGAGAACATAAACACTTGAGTGCAGGTGCAGGCTCAAGCATAACGCTCGGCCAATTTTGGCGTTTGGTGCGGATGGCTCGCCGGGCTATTTGACCATATATGCATATATAAGGTTATACATAGCGGAGGAGAAGACCGAACCAGTTGTGTACTGGACCGGTCCGACCTGTAGGAAGAGGCAGAGCTGCAGAAAATGCCCCGGGTTCACACATCGAGCAAGCAGCACCTGGAACCAAGGATGAGCCAGCCACAAAGGGGGCCACAAGGACTATTCTCCTGTGGTAGGACTCCAACTGAGCCAGAACCCTAAACAACAGCTGGACCGAGAAGAAGAGGTACAAGTAACCACACCTCGACCAGTCCTACCGAAAACTGTCCACCGCGACAGCCTCGCAGTCGGGAAAAGGCACCACATAGATCGTGAGACACAGAGACCACGCCGATGTGAAGAGGTCCATTTCCGGGAGTTGTGCATCCGGCAGAGCCAACTGAAGGAGTCAGTGTCAACCGTGCATACCGTGGACAGGGAAGTAGTTACCTAAGTGTAATTACCCAAGTGTAGTTACAGGATGAGAGCTACGCTCGTGGTGTACCGTCTTCCTACCACTCTTTGTCATATAACGCTTTGAAATTACTGACGGTTTTGGCCTCCACCACCTTCTCACCTAACTTGTTCCAACCGTTTACCACTCTGTTTACAAAAGTGAATTTTCTTATATTTCTTCAGCAGCTTTGTTTCGTTAGTTTAAATCTATGATCTCATGTTCTTGAAGATCCGGGTCTCAGGAATTCTTCCCTATCAATTTTATCGATTCCTGTTACTATTTTGAACGTTGTGATCATATCGCCTCTTTTTCTTCTATCTTCTAGTTTTTTGCATATTTAATGCCTCTAACCTCTCATTGTAGCTCTTGTCCTTCAGTTCTGGGAGCCACTTAGTGGCATTTCATTGCACCTTTTTCAATTTGTTGATGTGCTTCTTAAGATATGGGCACCATGCAACCGCTGCATATTCCAGCTTTGGTCTAACAAAAGTCGTAAATAATTTCTTAAGTATTTCTCCATCCATGTATTTAAAAGCAATTCTGAAGTTAGAAAGTGTAGCATAGGCTCCTCACACAATGTTCTTAATGTGGTCCTCAGGTGACAGTTTTCTATCTAGAACCATCCCTAGATCCCTTTCTTTGTCAGAATTCTTTAAAGATTTCTCACATAATTTATAGGTTGTGTGGGGTCTATGTTCTCCTATTCCACATTCCATAACATGGCATTTATTCACATTAAATTCCATTTGCCAAGTGGTGCTCCATATACATATTTTGTCCAGGTCTTCTTGAAGGGCATGACAATCATCTAGGTTTCTTATCTTCCCTATTATCTTAGCATCATCGGCAAACATATTCATATAATTCTGTATTCCCACTGGTAGATCGTTTATGTAGACAATGAACATTACCGGTGCAAGAACTGAACCCTGTGGTACTCCACTCGTGACATTCCTCCAATCTGATACCTTGCCTCTGATTACTGCCCTCATTTTTCATTCAGTTAGGAAATTTTTCATCCATGTTAGAAGCTTACCTGTCACCCCTCCAATATGTTCCAGTTTCCAAAAACCTCGTATGGGGAACTCTGTCGAAAGCCTTTTAATTTAGGTCCAGATAGATGCAGTCAACTCAACCATCTCTTTCCTGTAAAATCTCTGTGGCTCGATCATAAAAACTGAGTAAGTTCGTTACACAGGATCTTCCAGATCGAAAACCATACTGTCTGTCTGATATTATATCGTTTTTCTCCAGGTTTTCTACTCATTTAGTTTTAATTATTTTTTCCAATAATTTAACTATTACACTTGTCAATGATACAGGTCTATAATTAAGGGGGTCTTCCCTGCTTCCACTTTTGTAGATTGGAACTATGTTAGCCTTTTTCCACACATCAGCTACAACTCCTGTAAACAGGGATGCCTGAAAAATCAGTTGAAGTGGAATGCTGAGCTCAGGTGCACATTCTCTCAGAACCCATGGTGAAACTCCATCTGGACCAACTGCTTTGTTCTTACTTAGCTCCTTGAGCGTTTTTTCTACTTCGTCGTCTCTAGACACCTCTATGTACTCTATGTTGTTCTCTGGAATTCTTATTGTGTCTGGTGGAACTAGTGGAGTGCAAATTTGCTTGTTTGATGTTTGTTGCCACATTTGCTTGTTTGTTGTTTGTTGGGTGTTCAACAAAACTGTATGGAGAGCTAAGCCCTGAGAATTGAGCAAACGAGCCACTCAAAGTAACCAGCCCCAGAGAGCCGCTCCCCGGATATGAAACACACGGAGAGCCAAACCCCAAGAAGCCAGCAGACAAGCCACACAAAACGACCAGCCCCAAAGAGGCAAGGACCAAAGGGAACCCCCCACAATTCAGGCAACGAACCCCAGAGAACAGTCCGAATGGCGCCAGATGGTCGAACCCCAAGCGACCTGAACCCTCCGAGGCGATAGCCAAACCGCCCGAATTCCCACACCGTGCTGTGAGCCCGATGGAAGGGTGGACCCTATCGCCCCTGGCCGGCCAGGGAAAAGAAAACCTCCACAAAAGTACAACGTTCCCAGAGGAAACAGGAACCGGCCGCCACGTAGGTAGGCAAACTGCACAACACCTTGGTGCCCGAACCAACCAATACCACTCCCTACCCAAGGCCAAACAAGGGCCACGAAAACCCCAGCTGGCCCTAAGGGCAGGGTAAATGTCGAGCAGCAAAAACCCCTATGGAAATGGTTCCTGAACGCACCAGGGAAGAGAACCCTAACACACAAGGGGTAATATTTACAGGGTACCTAGGGAAGGATGCCCTAAGCACATGCAGCCCTGGTACAGATAAGAACACCTCACCACCACACACAACAACACTGCACGAAGGTAACCATGAAAGCAAAACACCGCTTTGGAATTCAAGGCCAGAGAAGACGTCCGCTCGGACCACATTAGCGAGGGCTAGGTAGCTGGCACAGGGAGGTCCAGGGCTCCCCCCTCCCCCTCTCGGGAAGGGGAGGGCAGCACGGACGAGAGACATGGCAGTGGAGTGTGACATGGCGGTGGAGCTTGACGTGGCAGTGGAGTGTGACGTTTGCTTGTTTCCTGGGATTGGCAGGAGTTCTGCCTCTCTTTTCGGTTTTTAATTGTAATTTTCTTACCATGTGGGGTTGTTTTGTTATGCCTACCTTTTTTAGGTACCTACCCTGGTTGATGGCAGATAAGGAAAACCCTCAACCACAAAGGGAGGTTTTTCCAGGGGCTATTGCTCCCCGCACCTCTGTGGGGGCCAGGTTTTGGCTTGTGGTCCCTGGGAGGCTGAACTCCATAGACTAATACCCTGATCTAATGTATCACATATTAGCCCAATAGCTTCAGGGAGCCAAAGGGGCTCACCACAGAAAGAAAAAAAAAAAGATGCAATAACTCACTTCTGCTAAACCTGAACTCTCCTAGCATAAATACTTTGCTTATTATTTGTTGGCTATTTTTTTTAGTACTTACCTCATCATTATTTTTACCCTTGAACGAGTATAGTGCTTCAACCAATAGTATTCCATTTTCAGCTGCCATCACTAGTCTCTGGTGGAATGCTCACTGCTGCTATACTTCACTCCTTACATTCACCCTCTGAAATAAAACAGGAGAAAAATTATAATATTCCTCAAAAAATACAAAAGATCTTTGGAATGAATAATTACTGCAGCTAAAGTACAGAACAGTAATTTTT
>WNGS01055063.1:0-10070 GCA_020271785.1 Procambarus virginalis
GTCTGTGGTAATAAAAATATCAGTTCTCCAAAATTCCTTTTTTAACTGTCTGACGCCTGAACGCGTTTTGTAATGCTTATTACATTTTCAAAGACTTAATTTACACACAGATTCATCGAACTTTTACTCATTTTGGGTGAGGTGATTTGGTACAAAGTTTTGGGTGTGGGTGAACAAACTCATAACAAACGCAAGACAGAACACAGAACAATGGGTATAAATTGGGTATGAGAACTACAGAAGGCCCATTTGCCCATACTTCCTCTTGTTGATTCCATATTGGTTCGAGGTCTTGAAGTGGGTAGAATACAGTTGTGCATTAATTGGTTGTTGATTGCTGGTGTTGACTTTTTGATGTGTAGTACCTAGCAGATGTCAAGCCGCGTGCTTTCGCTGTACCTATCGATGATTTCTGTGTTGTTTGTTAAGATTTCTCTCGTGATGGTCTGGTTGTGAAAAGAGATTATATGTCCTTCATGGAGCCCTGTTGCTTATGCATTGTTAATCGTCTGGAAAGAGACGTTGTTGTCTTGCCTATATACTGAGTTCTTGTGTGGCTTACAGTCCCAAGTGGGCATTTAAAGGCATAGACAACGTTGGTCTCCTTTAAGACGTTCTGCTTACTACTGGAGATTTTTTCATGAGTAGATTTGGCCATTTTTTTTGTTTTATAATAAATTGTCAATTGTATTTTCAATTTTTGTCTGTAGGGATAACGTTCCTATCAACCATATCTTTCAGGACCCTTTTCCTCTGTGTTTTATGAGCCGTCGAAAAGAAGTTCCTGTAAAAGTCTAATTGGGGGTACAAGTGTTGTGTTGGTTGACTCTTCAGAGTTGCATGGCGTTTCACCTTTCTATTTATGATGTGTTCAACGAAACCGTTAGAGAAGCCGATGTTTGACTAGGACTTGCCAACCCTACAGAGTTCTTCATCGACTTCTTTCCATGCTGAGCTGTAGCTGAGAGCACGGTCGACTAAGCACTGATAACACTCCTTTTGTACCTCTCTGGGCAGTTACAATTGGCATTGAGGCACATTCCCATGTTTGTTTCCTTGGTGTAGACTGAAGTATGGAAGCCTCCACTCCTTTCCGTGGACTGTTACATCCAGAAGGGCAGCTTCCTATATTCTCTATCTCGTATGTGAAACTCATCACAAAATTTCGCTTGTACTTGTAGGCCCCGCCTAACCCCTCTGCTACTCCGCTTCCACGCAGGTCGCACTCCAAGCCTGTGTCAGTTAGGTTAGGGTCTGTAAGTTCATTTCTTTTTAACTAACCTAGACCTGGTCCTCTCCCCCAGTTCGGTTGAGATGATCTACCTGCACCCGCTGCTCTAACAAGGTGGTCCTTTATAGACTTACCTCGCCTCCAGGCGATCATGGGAGGGTTTTGTGGGAATTTTTACCCAGGATGGATGTTCGCTGTACGTTCCCTCATCCATGTCCATACTTCCTGGAGATTTCTCTTAAGCTGTGCTGCAAGGCCGGGGAAGAAAAGGGTTGGAAGAATCCATCTCTTGTCTTCCACTTCTTGTATTCTAGGTCTGAGTAGCTCTGCCCTTGTTTTTCCTCTGAGTTTCTCCTGGGCTGCATGTATTATTGTCTCTGGGAGTCTCTGTCCTGAACATATCCCTGAAATTGGGAAGGTTTCAGACGAAAGACAACTCCGAAACCAGGGACCCTCGAAAGACCATACGATGGAAGTCTGATGATGCGCTCGGGACAGACGTCACACAGATATGAAAGTTTCTTCTCAAACCCTCAGGAAGGCACGCTGCAGAGCCTGACTACTGCAGTGGACAAAGCCCTAGGCCTAGGAGCTATAGAACAAGGGCAACAACAAAAACAAGCTGCCCCAAAACCCTTACGTTCAGTACTCCTGATGAACGATGACGATGATGTCCCTCTGTCCCCGATTCTAGGCAAGCCTGCCCCACAACAACCCCCTTCCCACCCAGAACAGATTCGAACAGGAGGAAGAGCCCGAAGAGACTGAACTTCCAACGGGACACCTCGGCGAACAACAACAACAACAGGCAAGGTAGGAATAACAGAGACAGGTCACGAGAAGGATGGAGAAATTCATCACGAGACAAACCGGGTGGAAACCAGACGAGGAACAACAGGGACAGATCCAGAGACAACCGAGGCCAGTGTAACAGGAACGTGACCGGCGACCACACAGGCCAGAACAACAGGATCACCCCAAGAGACAACAGATACAATAACAGCAGAGACTACCACTCCTGGAACAACAACAATAGCAGGGACAACAGACAGGGAGGTAATAATAATAATAGGGGTCATAATAATAATTTTTTCAGAAACAGAAACAGGGGCAGAGGCAACAATCGGAACCAGGAGAACAACAACAGACCCAAGCGCTGGAACAGCACGTACCGAGACCAACAAGGAAGAGACAGAGACAGAGGGTGGAACGGTGGAGATCGGAGAAACTCAGGAAACGACAGGAATTAAGGCAGAAAAGAGGACAATTGAAACAGACAGTTGTCTCGGAGGTACCCCTTACTGAACAGGAGAGGAAACTGTTGGAAAAGGGACTTACGTTCGTGATAGGCCCTCCGGCGCGTAAGAAGAGGGAAGATGCGATAGAGGATCTGTGCAACAACTTGGAAACTAGTATCAACCAAGTTTGGAGCAACCTCCGGCCGGAGCAAGGTAAGTCACAGGGAGCAATTAAGAGAGCTAAACTCTCCCTCTCTTTTAGGTACCTCCACCCCAGCAAACCAGTCCAGTGCCCAAACTACAACCTAGTAGGCCTTAAACCGGTAATCCAGCAAATGAAGGTCGACCTCAAGCGTGGTGCGGAACGACGACGCAACTGCAATCTCACAAGGGAGGAGAGGGACGCCCTATCAACGTTGAAAGGACGCACGGATATTGTGATAAAGCCGGCGGACAAGGGAGGTACTGTCGTCGCCTGGAGAAAGGACAACTACAGGAACGAGATGAAGAGGCACCTAGCAGACACTGCAGCCTACAAACAGATACACAACCAGGACGATGCGCTTAGAAACGCCCAAACGAGGAGTAAAAGGATAGTCCTCAAGCTGTTCGAAAACAAGACTGGGGACGGGAAAGGAGGACTCATGCAGGCAGGGGCGAGAGATTTCTTCCTAACCTTTGAATCCATCATTCCCCACCTCTACCTTTTACCAAAGATCCATAAAGCATTAGAAGAAACAACAGGAACGTGGCAAGGGAGACCGGTTCTAAGCGGCTGCCGGGCCCCAACAAGGCCGGTAGACTGGATCTGCACAGCTCTCCTGAACCCCTTACTACGCCTACTACCGGAAAGAATCAAAGATACGACGGATTTCCTCAAGAAAATTGCAGAAATTAAAGGCCCCGTCCCGAGAGGGGCCCGCCTTTTTTCCATGGATGTGGTATCGCTCTACCCGAGCATACCACAGAGAGAAGCTGCAAAGGTAGTAGCATCTTTTTTTACAGATAACAGAACAAAAATCAGACAGGAACTTCAAGACGCAGGCGTATGGAGGACCCCCTCGAAAGAAACTCTTGAGGAGGCCATCCTCCATGTGATGAGAGACACCCTTTTGCAATTTGAAGGACGGGCATACCGGCAAACCAAGGGTACAGCGATAGGAGCATCCAGTAGTGTGGCAATCGCTGAAATATTTGTGCATGTAGTGTTCGAGAGGAAACGATCCCACAGGAAGGGCGGACCGGAGGTATATTTCCGTTACATAGACGACATCTTCGGAATAATGGAGGACGGTTTCCCGCGCCTAGAAGGTTTCTTTTCATGGTCAAATACAGTTCATGAGAACCTTAAGTTTACCCTCGAACACAGTGACTCCACGATTAATTTCCTAGATACAACGGTATATATAGACCAGCTAACCAGGAATCTGCATACGAAGGCATACTATAAACAGACTAACCTTCATACGTATCTGAAATTTGACTCGAGCCACCCACTAGCCCTTAAGAAGTCGCTACCCTACTCACTTGGACTCAGACTCAAGAGAATTAACAGCAAAGAAGAGACGCTATATCCCCAGCTTGATGACCTATGGGATATGTTCAGGAACAGAGACTATCCAGAGACAATAATACATGCAGCCCAGGAGAAACTCAGAGGAAAAACAAGGGCAGAGCTACTCAGACCTAGAATACAAGAAGTGGAAGACAAGAGATGGATTCTTCCAACCCTTTTCTTCCCCGGCCTTGCAGCACAGCTTAAGAGAAAACTCCAGGAAGTACGGACATGGATGAGGGAAACGTACAGCGAACATCCATCCTGGGTAAAATTCCCACAAAACCCTCCCATGATCGCCTGGAGGCGAGGTAAGTCTATAAAGGACCACCTTGTTAGAGCAGCGGTGCAGGTAGATCATCTCAACCGAACTGGGGGAGAGGACCAGGTCTAGGTTACAGTTAAAAAGAAATGAAACTTACAGACCCTAACCTAACGTGACACAGGCTTGGAGTGCGACCTGCGTGGAAGCGGAGTATGCAGAGGGGTTAGGCGGGGCCTACAAGTACAAACATACCTGCAGTATATGGCGGGTCTCAAGTCCATGTCAACTAAGACCCTCTGCTCGATGGTGCCCATGTAGAAGTTCGCAAACAGGACATCTAGGGAAGAACCCATGGCGACCCCATCTACTTGCTTATACATGTGCCCATCTGGGCTCACGAAGGGTGCCTCTTTATTGCAGGCTTGGAGAAGTTTCCTCAGTATGTTTTCTGGCATGTCAAGAGGAGTGCAAGCCGCGTCATAATACACTCTCTCTGCTATCATCCCCATTGTTTCATCAACAGGTACGTTGGTAAATAGTGACTACACGTCTAACAAGGCTCTAATTCCCGTGGCCCGTGCTCCACGCAGTAATTCGACAAATTCCTTGGGAGACTTCAAGCTGAAAGCACAGGGTACATAAGGAGTCAGCAACCTGTTGAGTGACTTACCCAGTCTGTATGTGGGTGTGGGTATCTGGCTGATGATTGGCCTAAGTGGGTTTCCAGGCTTGTTGGTCTTGACATTTCCATAGGCATACCCAGGTTTGTATTCGCCAACAACTTTTGGCAGGTTGAGTTCCGATTTCTTGGCGTTCACAGTTTCGATCAATCTGTTAACCTTTGCTTTCAATTCGGCTGTAGTGTCCTTCGTTTCCCTTTGGAATTTAGTTTGGTCAGAGAGAATGAGGATCATTTTCGCCAGATATTCGTCGCTTTTAAGAATGACGTATATTGGCGACTTGTCACCTCTCCTGACGACTATCTCCTTGTTCTCACGAAGGCTCTTAGCTGCCGCTTTGAGTTCTGGGGACGGTATGGTGCTTCTGTAGTTACCTCGAATCTTTCCTCCTTCTGCAGTAAGTTCTGCTTGCAAAGTGTCTTTGTGGTAACCTTCTTTTGCTTCTCGAGGTCGAATATATCGTCCAATAGGATCTCCAACTCCACTTTCCGGGCCATCTCACTCGGTTTGGACATAACGTGACAGTTAATACCCAGATTTAAGAGAGTAATTTGGGCCTCAGTGAGGTTGATTCGAGCAAGGTTTAAGAAGCCCTCTCTTGGTCGTGGAATCGCCATAGACGACAACATTATATGGAGGACTCATATATTCAAAGCAAAGTTTAATCTTTCCCATCGATCACAACTTAAAAAAGATTGCACAACATTTTATATAATTTATAGAAACTTGACTAAACATTTTTCAACAGAAACCATGCCAAACGCCTCGTCAGCTTGCTCGACGTCATATCTATGTACTTAGATTGAAGGTTACATCCTTCTTGGGGGCAAGTGTACATGTATACAGCGCTTGACTGCTGTAGAGGGTTCTCCGTCGGCTCCGGGCTGTTTTTGATAAGGAGTTCGGAAGTCTTCTTGGTTTTGTAGAATATTATCAGGTTTATGTTTTGGTTAGGAGTAATGCTTTTTACTCCTTTACGGATTATATCTTTCATTATTCTTTCCTCTTTTATATGTTCACTGTGCATGGATGATTTGTAATATAATTTTATTGGAGGTATTGTGGTTTCTGTTCTAGGTTCAGGATTATACCAACGGTCCAAGTGTCTTCTTATAGCAGCGTTTATTTCCGCGTTGCTATATCCATTGTTCACCAATACCTGAGTTACTCTTTCGAACTCTCTACTCACGTTGCTCCATTCAGAGCAGTGGGTAAACGCTCGACGAATATAGGCATTGAGAACACTGGCTTTGTATCTTTGGGGGCACTCACTTCTACTGCTCAGGCATAATCCTATGTTGGTGGGCTTAGTATATACGTTGGTGCTTAAAGAGGTTCCTGTTTTTGTTATTAGTACATCCAAGAATGGCAGACTGTTATTTTTACTATTTTCATGTGTAAATCGGAGTACTGACTCTCTCTCTCTAGATGGCTTTTAAGATTCCTAGATGGATCTAGATGGTTTTTAAGATTTAGTTCATCTGAGTCTTTTACTATTATGAATATGTCATCTACATAACGGCAATATACAGTTGGTTTTAGTCTGCTACTGAAGGCTCTGTCTTCGATGGTTCCCATATAAAAATTAGCAAATAAAACTCCTAAGGGGGAGCCCATGCTACTCCGTCTATTTGTAAATACATGTCTCCTTGCGGACTGATGAAAGGGGCTTCCTTTGTACATGCTTCGAGAAGACTCTTCAAGTGTGGCTCAGGTATGTCTAATTTGGGGGTGCTCTCGTCTCTGTATACTCTGTCCAGTATCATTCCTATGGTTGTGTCGACTGGGACGTTGGTAAATAGGGATTCGACGTCCAGGGAAGCAATGATTCCATCGGGCTGAGTAGATTTGATTAATTCTAGGAAATGTGCTGATGATTGTAGACTATTCTTACTTGGAGTGTATGGAGTTAGGAGTTCATTGAGTCGTTTTGCCAGGTGATAGGTTGGAGTTGGTATTTGGCTGATTATAGGGCGTAGTGGGTTACCTGGTTTGTGTGTCTTAACATTGCCATAGGCATATCCTAAGCCATAGTCGCCTTGAAGTTTATTGAAATGCACACTATTTTTCTTTGCATTGATTGCTGTAATTGTTTTGTTTACTTTCCGCTTAAGGTCTTCCACAGGGTTTCTCGTGTTCGTTGAAATTTGGTGTCATCACACTTGGACCGTTGGTATAATCCAGAACCTATAACAGAAACCACAATACCTCCAATAAAATTATATTACAAATCAACCATGCACAGTGAACATAGAAAAGAGGAAAGAATAATGAAAGAAATAATCCGTAAAGGTGTAAAAAGCATTACTCCTAACCAAAACATAAACCTGATAATATTCTACAAAACCAAGAAGACTTCCGAACTCCTTATCAAAAACAGCCCGAAGCCGACGGAGAACCCTCTACAGCAGTCAAGCGTTGTATACATGTACACCTGCTCCCACGAAGGATGTAACCTTCAATCTAAGTACATAGGTATGACGTCGACCAAGCTGACGAGGCGTTTGACATGCCATCTTCAATCCGGTGCCCCCAGGAATCATATGAGACAAGCCCATGACATCACCCTAACAAGAGAAATGTTGAACAAAAATACCTGTATAATAGACAAAACCCAAGATGCAAGAAGATTACAAATTCTTGAAGCAATTCACATAAGAATAGAACAACCTACCATGAACACCCAAATCACGGAACTATTTACTCTACCCACCATGAGAGTAAGGACAAGACCAGAACATAACGATGCCAACACAGAAGACACTGTTCAACATAACAGGCCAATTACACTTGATTAATCTTTGTATGTAGATAGGAGCTGCCTCGTATGGGCCAATAGGCCTTCCGCAGTTACCTCTATTCTTATATTCTTATGTTTCACCCCTCTTTTATTCCTTATGTATCCCCCCATGTTTTCACCTTTATTGTCTTATTACCTGACCCAGTGCGGGTATAGAATCAACCAGTCCTGAAAATTCTTTTCACTTGAGAATGAACCATGGAGGTTCGAAACGTTGTGCAAATTGTATAAATAAGTGTAATACTTTCTATAGTAATTCACCTCTTTTCTTCACCTTGAAATTACGTAAATGAGTTTTGGAGAACTCCTATTTCAGCTAGGCCCTGACGCTAAGAAAATAGTTAGAGGGATAGAAGCCCGAAATCAGAAGAAAGTAAATACAGAATATGCGGTCATATTCAATGAGACATGTTTAAAAGAAACCTGTTGCCAGTATACACCAATATATATATATATATATATATATATATATATATATATATATATATATATATATATATATATATATATATATATATATATATATATATATTATATATATATATATATATATATATATGCAAACAAGCCTGAATGGTCCCCAGGACTAGATACAACTGGGGTGTGAGTTTTCAGTTATATATGTATATATATATATATATATATATATATATATATATATATATATATATATATATATATATATATATATATATATATATATGCGGAAAAACCACAAGGAAATGGAGAAAGGGGGGCGAACGTTTCGGCTTTTCAAGGCCTTTGTCAACACCAGACTGAGGACAGGAGAGAGAAGATACAGGTCATCACCTAGACCTGACCAACGAAACGTTCGCCCCCCTTTCTCCATTTCTTTGTGGTTTTTCCGCATACAAATGATCAGTGTTTGGTGATCGTCAATTGCATATATATATATATATATATATATATATATATATATATATATATATATATATTATATATATATATATATATATATTATATATATATATATAATATATATATATATATATATATATATATATATATATAATATATATATATATATATATATATATATATATATATATATATATATATATATGTATATATATATATATATATATATATATGTTATTAAATATGACCGAAAAAGTAAGATTAATAATTCTAACACGAATTTTCTCAATTTTCCTTATGTTTGTTTTTACTGATGACGGTAAATGAAAAATCAATTCTCCAAAATTCATTCTTTATTTCTTAGTCTGACGCGACACTTGAACGCGTTTCGTAATAACTAATTACATTTTCAAAGACTTTTAGTTTTCTCACACAACTATAACCTTAAAGCACTAAACAGTTCTTTACTATGCTATGATTTAAACAGCTTTCATCTTTCATTTTATACCCGCGTTTTGGGTGAGGTGATATGTTACAACAGTTTTTAATGAGGTGAACAAAACTTTCAACAAAGGACAGAACACGAAAACAATGGATATTAACTGGATATTAACTGGGTAAATTGAAGGTATGAATGGAAGTAACTGCGGAAGGGCCTATTGGCCCATATTTCTTGATGCTTCTATATTGGAGCGGGGTCTTGAAGTGGGTAGAATATATTTGTGCATTAATTGACTGTTGATTGCTGGTGTTGACTTCTTGATGTGTAGTGCCTCGCAGACGTCAAGCCGCCTGCTATCGCTGTACCTATCGATGATTTCTGTGTTATTTGTTAAGATTTCTCTGGTGATGGTTTGGTTGTGGGAAGAGAGTATATGTTCCTTAATGGAGCCCTGTTGCTTATGCATCGTTAAACGCCTGGAAAGAGATGTTGTTGTCTTGCCTATATACTGAGTTTTTTGGGGCTTACAGTCCCCAAGTGGACATTTAAAGGCATAGACGACGTTTGTCTCTTTTAGGGCGTTCTGCTCCGTGTCTGGAGAGTTTTTCATTAGTAGGCTGGCTGTTTTTTTGGTTTTATAGTAAATCGTTAGTTGTATCTTCTGATTTTTGTCTGTAGGGATAACATTTCTATTAACAATATCTTTCAGGACCCTTTCCTCCGTTTTATGAGCGGTGGAGAAGAAGTTCCTGTAAAATAGTCTAATAGGGGGTATAGGTGTTGTATTAGTTGTTTCTTCAGAGGTTGCATGGCGTTCTACTTTCCTTCTTATGATGTCTTCAATGAAACCATTGGAGAAGCCGTTGTTGACTAGGACCTGCCTTACCCTACAGAGTTCTTCGTCGACTTGCTTCCATTCTGAGCTGTGGCTGAGAGCACGGTCGACATAAGCGTTAACAACACTCCTCTTGTACCTATCT
>WNGS01055066.1:0-17808 GCA_020271785.1 Procambarus virginalis
CTCGGGTTGTTGATGCTTGGTGATCAGCCAGAGATGCATCATGTGGGTGTCAGTTTACGGCCCTCCGCTGTTATTTGCGCGCCATGGCTTCTGTGTCCGGGGACACACTTTGGGTTGATCCAGTTTCCCTTCTTCCATGTTCGTGGGTACGGGTCTCTCAGGTGTCCACAAGGTTATTAAGTCTAGCCAGCCTGCAGTCTATCCCTGTGCAACCCGTCCTCGCAAATTCGTATAGTCAATATTGACTTATTAAATACGTGTATAGGTGATATACTAACATAATAGATAACCTTAAAAAGATTCATAGAAAACACCGACCTTACCTAACTTTGTTAGTATGTTAAGATAAGCATCTTATAGCTTCGTAATTACAATTGTTACTTAACCTATTATAGGTATAGGTTAAGTAATAATTGTAATGACGAAGCAAGAAGATGCTTGTCTTAACATACTAACAAGGTTAGGTAAGGTCGGTGTTTTCTATGAATCTTTTTAAGGGTATCTATTATGTTTAGTATATCACCTATGCACGTATTTATAAGTCAATATTGACTATACGAATTTGCGAGGACGGGTTGCCCTGTGCCCATGACATTCATAGGTTCGCTGCTCATGCTGCCGTTTTGGGGAACTGTCCTGGGTTGTCATTCGGGCACAGGGTATTTGGTGGTTGAACAGGGTCCTGGCTGCACGCTGTCTTGTAAACGTTCCTGGGCCTAATCGGGCCTGTGTCTCTTGGGTTGGCGGCTGCAGCCTGTCTCGACTTCGAGTTGAGGTGTTTAGCACGGACCACCTCCCAGGTAAGTCCCTTCTTTCCTTGGTCTTTGGTGAAGTAGCTCCAGGGAGCCGTAGAGGCTCGGCTCAGAAAACCAGCATTGAATGTAATGAAACGCCATTTTCTTGGTGAGCCCCGGGACTCCACGGCAACCCCTCCCTCTCTCCGGTGGCGGTTTTCACGTATTTTGATATCCAGCCTTGGAACTGAAGATGTTGAAGATGAAGGATGAGCCCACAGGGGTCCCCTTCCCCCACCTGGGGA
Source organism: Procambarus virginalis (assembly GCA_020271785.1). Classification (NCBI taxonomy): domain Eukaryota; kingdom Metazoa; phylum Arthropoda; class Malacostraca; order Decapoda; family Cambaridae; genus Procambarus; species Procambarus virginalis. Next base: position 1,040 of record WNGS01055066.1, read on the forward strand.
GGGGGAGCTGCGCAGACAAGCAGTGCGGCTAGTGTGATGTTGTGCTTGTTTGCTCGCTTTTCCTTGGGGAGAGTTTTGTCCACTTGTTTCGTTATTTTGTGGGGTTTTGCCAGAATAGGAGTTTGTTTTGAGGCATACCTTTCTGGGTGCCGTCCCATCAATGGCAGATATAGAATACTCCAAAATCACATGTGCATTTCTACAAGCCATTGCTCCTCATGCCTCTCTGAGGGGGCCAGGTTCTGGCCGTGGTTCCCGGTAGGCCTAGAACTCCACCCACATCGAGGGGGGTTATTTTTGCTTGACTTTATTTCAACACATAAGACCATCAACTTTCACATATTCCGGTAAAAATGACAAAAAATGTTTATTAAAACATTAAAGTAAATTATGAATTAAAACTACAGTACTTATTCATTGTCGATAACTTCAATTATATCTATAACTAGAATTTCAACTTTGAGTCAGATAAAAAAAATTTAGTTTCTGACCGATTCTCATAATTTTTACATATAGTGTGCACAGTTGTCTGTTCTACAATCCCTATAAATGGATTTTTCATAAACCCTAAACGTTTGGAGTTATAATTTTCTTTTTCTAAATTTGGCACATTTCAAATGCCATAATGACGATTTTGTTTACAGTAACTATACTGAAAACCTATATTCTAATTTGTTGACCAGACCACACATTAGAAGGTGAAGGGACGACGAAGTTTACCAAATGAACAATTGGTGATATTTTATATTTTTAATCTGATTTGAAAATTTGAAGTTTCAATATTCAATTTTAAAATTACTTTTGATTTTCTTGCTTTCAAGTTACGTTGGTGATCATTTAAACAAAGTTGGAACATTGCTAGTAGATTATGCTGAAAAACTTTGAAAGCATTTGAGAAACCTAACTTTTAGGCCATACATACATGTATGATTTGTGCCCTTAAGGGTTAAGGTTTTTACACTCCCATGCACAGAAAAAAAAGTTAAAAAAATTTTTCATCTTCTAAAAAGTTCATTTATGTTCCCTGAGCACGGGGAAAAAAATCATAGGTAACATATTTTGGCCACAATAGGCTGAGGAAGTCTGGCAATGTGGGAGTTGTCACAAAGATATTATTACCTAATTATTTCAATGTCTGATTGATTTTTTTTTAGTTTTTTTGCAATAATATTATTCAGTAGTGTGTAGTGTGATATATATATAAAAATGGGTGATCATCACTATACTGTACTCAAAAGTATGGTGTGCATATTAGTGATTCAATTATTATGTTCATAAAACAATTAACAAATAGTTTGCTGGTATTACACTATATACACACAGGTTATATATAAGTATCTGCATGTTTTGTTCACCATAACGAACCACTAAGTTGGTATTGTGAGTCAAAAAGCAACAAGGAGTGGCTGCCATGCCAGGCAGCCAGCCATTCGCCACCACGCCCTCCCTCAACAACACCTCACTCGCCAACATTCTCCTCCCACCCTATTGTTTTTGCTTTTATTCACCATATACAGATGATATATATACTATCTACATGTTTTGTTCACTGCAACTTTACAACTAAGCTGGTATGGTGAGTTCAGGCAATAAGAGACGTCACTACACACACAGTCAGCTGGCGGCTGCCTCCCTCACTGGTTCAAGGGCCAACGCACTAAATTCTCCCCCAACAATATTGTTTCTGGTGTTATTACACTATATACACCCATTATATATAAGTATCTAAATGTTTTATTTACCTTAACTGTACAAATAAGCTGGTAGGGTGCCCAAAGAGCATAGTGGCCACCCTCTACACAGCTAGACAAGTCATGCAGACGATGCCACCTCCGTCACCCAAATGGCTCCTTCCAACATAATCCTTTTGCTGTTATTATACTAATGCACACATTATATTAAGTAGCTACAGTTGTGTTCACCATAAAGAACCACTGAGCTGGTATGGTGAATGCAGACAATACCGGTGGCCCACACAGAGTCATTAGGCGATGCTATCTTCCTCCCTCCATCCCTCAGCATTACTCCTCCCACACAGCGCTAATTATCACAATAATCCTGCTATTATCCCTACAGTATATGCTATTATAGGGGGCCTGATAGCCGAGTGGACAGCGCTCTGGACTCGTAATCCTAGGGTTCGGGTTCAATCCCCAGTGATGCAGAAACAAAATGGGCTGAGTTTCTTTCACCCTGATGCCCCTGTTACCTATTAGTAAATAGGTACCTGGGAGTTAGAAAGCTGTTATGGACTGCTTCCTTGCAGGGGGGGGGTTGTGTGTGGAAAAAATAAAATAAAAAAAATTGTTACTAGTTAGTAACAGTTGATTGACAGTTGAGAGGTGGGCTGAAAGAGCAGAGCTCAACCCCTGCAAGCACAACTAGGTGAATACAATCCTGGTTATTTTTATCACAGTCAGGGGTCTTCTGTAATACTATCATCACTAAATAATAGCAGTTACATATTTATTTTGACATTTTTAGGCAATGCTGTGTTCGTAAGCTGAACAGCAGTGCTGTTAACTCATGCTGTGTGAGCTAACACAGCATGCATGAGCTAATTTTTCCCTACCATCCTGATGAAACTAAAAACTGAGTTATATTTTGAATAGAAACTTTTATTCCATTAATCATTGTCATTGCAAATTGATTTTCCCTCTACATTAGTGTAATTTGTTCTTGTTTTCCTTCACCAGAGACAGATACAAAGTTTGGAGGCGTGTCTGCGTTTCCCAAGGACTCGACTATTATTGTGGGCTTTAAGAACAAGAAGAGGTACCCTGGCCATGTTGCAAGGACCACATGGCCTTTCCAATAAAATAATTCAACATATTAAACACAAAAAATGACAATAGATATAATGACAACATGATATATCAAATGAACAAATCGATTTGTTCATTCAACATATTGTTCATGTAAATATTTATAACATGATGTAGAAATTACTTGTTTTCCTAAGTTTTGCATAATTATGTCACCCAAAAATTGCATTTTCAGTTAATTTTGTCTGTGGCATTTTTTGTTAAATTAATGTATGTATGTATGTATGTATATGCATGGATACATACTACTACATACATGATGAATTTGAATAAATTTTTTAAATTTTATTATCTAGTAATTTACCTAAAAATTTATTTTAATCATGTTTACAGATTTAATGATTGATGATCTATATACAGTATTAGACGTTGCTTTTTAGCAAGCTTTATATTTTGAGAACGTGTGTTAGTTTAGTTTTCTATAGTAATGTGTATCTGATACACCCCTCATTAAGCACGACTTGATAAACATGTTCTGACAAGATCCACGATGGATCGAAACGTTGTCGCTTACATAAATAACCCGACCCACACACATGAACCATTTCTGTTGTGTTATTGTGCCGTGTTGTCTGTGTAACTTCTGCCAAGGGTTCAGAACTGAAAGAAGTTTCTTGGCCTAAAATTTGTTCAATATGATACAAAAAATAATTGAAAACATAACATTTTGTTTGGATAATACACTGCTTCTATGTCCGGATGAATTTGGGTGGATATAAATAAAATCTGCCTCAAATAGGCTAACAGGGGTCTCTGCAGTTTTCTTTGTTCTTTGGTAATTGTATTAATGTAATTGCCATCCATCAGCTGTTACCTGTCTTGATTAACTACAATTTTATTTCACTAATTTGGTTTTGGTTTTCTATTTCCTCATTTGCCTAACTATTCTAACATCATTAATTATGCAGAGGTTAAGTCATGATAACATGGCTGCAAATTTACAATCCAATGTGTAATATGGAAAAGAAACAAGGGGCTTGGCTCATTCTGGACCATTATCAATACAACTTGCTGCATTTTGTTGCAACCTGATAAGGGTTTAGGACAGGCTCAATCATCACTTTCCTTTCATGTTAATTATCATATTATGAAATTAAATTTTGTTTTGTTAATATGATTTTTTTTAGTGCTTTAAATAGACTGGCATAAATTTTCTATTGATCATCACTCTTAAATTGCTTTCAGTTTCTCGACAGTGAATCTTTAAAAGATAGAGCTCCAGGGTTTTCAAATTTATTTTTTTTGCCCATACAGTTGTAACTTGCCTGAAACATCGTCACATTCCTGTTCATATGTATGGGTTGGGCTGTTTATTTTTATCCATGTTATTATGACTGTATTGTTGCTTTGATTTGTGCCTTGTCTCTATTGATTCAATATGTTGGACTTTACATTATCTAATGTATATAAAAGACTGGCATCCAGTGTCTGTTATTGTCGTACATTAGCAGGTACTGTTACCGGCAGTCATTTATATAGTTGTAATATAGTTGCACATACTGTATACATTTTAACGATGTCAACCAATGGCGCACAACTGTATGGTCCCGGGTTTGATTCCCCGGGAAGGACGAGGCTTTGGCACATTTTCTTAGACAAGATGTCTCTATACAAAAAGGAGTACTGCAAATATCTGTGAATTAGGCAACTGTTGTGGGTTGCATCCTGGAGAAGTTCAGTCATTGGCATAGAGTGACCTCAGTATATTTAACAGACTTCGTGTTCCTGATAATGGGAAACCAAAAATAGACTGGAGTTTGATTTAAGGGCTTTTTTTTTTTTTTGCTCGTTATTTTTCTTTATTCCATCTACTCATAGGATGAGTATGAGGTGCACAATAAACTACACTCAGAAGATGAGTATGGGGTGCATAATAAACTATCAACATGAATGTGAGTTCCATAAACTGCCACTCACACGATCTGAATGGGGTGCACAAAAAAAACTCACAATGAATGTGAGATGCAGAAACTACTTGCTCATGGAGGAGTATCGGGTGCACAATAAACTACCCGCAGGATAAGTATGTTGCACAAGCTATTGCTCATATGATGAGTATGGGATGCACAATAAACTACTATTCAGAGCATAAATAAAAGGTCTACAAAAACTGTTGATCTTAGGATGAATATGGAGGTGCACAATAAATAAAAAATGACAGAATGAGTGCTGGATGCAAAACAAATATCAGTGAGTATGGTGGGTGTACAATAAGCTACCACTGAGGGTGAATAATAGTAGTAGTAGTAGTAGTAGGCATCCATCAGTCTCAGGATATGTAGTGCACAATTAACTACCACTGTGTATGAGCTGCATCTTTCAAGATTACATGCAGCAAAATCTACTCCCAGGATGAGTATGGGAACAATCTACTATTCACAGGATGAGTATGCAGACCAGATTTAACTACCACTTACAGGATGAATATGGGCTGCACAATAAACTACTAATCATAGATGAATATTGGGTGCACAATAAACTACTGCTCACCGGGTGAGTACGGGGCGCATAATACATAAAGCCAGTAGGCGGGGGCACAAGAGCTAGACCTCACTCCCCCGTAGTCACTCTTAGGTACGCACAGGAACAACAAGACCAGTACGTATGGTAGCTGCATCAATGCACATATACCTAAATGTGTTCTTAAAAATAATTATTACCTCGCCTGGCTCCCACGGCCTCGCCAGCCCTCAGTCACCACCCCGTCACGGCGCAGGATGGACCGAAACGTCGCCACTTTCATTTAACTTACCATTGGATTTTTTATTGATTTTGTTAATTTATTAGTGGTCCCCATACCCACTGTGGGCGGTAGTGGACCCCCATACCCATCCTGTGGGGGGTAGTGGACCCCCATGCCTACCCTGTGGGCGGTAGTGGACCCCCATACCCACTCTGTGGGCAGTAGTGGACCCCCATTCCCACCCTGTGGGCAGTAGTGGACCCCAATACCCACCCTGTAGGCGGTAGTGGACCCCATGCCCACCCTGTGGGCGGTAGTGGACCCCCATACCCACCCTGTGGGCGGTAGTGGACCCCCATACCCACTCTGTGGGCGGTAGTGGACCCCATACCCACCCTGTGGGCGGTAGTGGACCCCATACCCACCCTGTGGGCGGTAGTGGACCCCATACCCACCCTGTGGGCGGTAGTGGACCCCATACCCACCCTGTGGGCGGTAGTGGACCCCATACCCACCCTGTGGGTGGTAGTGGACCCCATACCCACCCTGTGGGCGGTAGTGGACCCCATACCCACCCTGTGGGCGGTAGTGGACCCTTTACCCATCCTGTGGGCGGTAGTGGACCCCCATACCCATCCTGTGGGCGGTAGTGGACCCCATACCCACCCTGTGGGCGGTAGTGGACCCCATACCCATCCTGTGGGCGGTAGTGGACCCCCCCATACCCATCCTGTGGGCGGTAATGGACCCCCATACCCATCCTGTGGGCGGTAGAGGACCCCCCATACCCACCCTGTGGGCTGTAGTGGACCCCATACCTATCCTGTGGGCGGTAGTGGACCCCATACCCACCCTGTGGGGTGAAGTGGACCCCCATACCTACCCCGTGGGGTGAAGTGGACCCCCATACCTACCCCGTGGGGTGAAGTGGACCACCCTGTGGGCGGTAGTGCAAAACAAGGTGACATTGGCTCAGGAACTGAACCCCCCAAAAATCATGTCAGTAAGCAAGTCACAGTATTTATAAACCTGTAGCACAGTTTAATGTACATCATTAGTCTTTTATAACACAATTAGTACAAATAACTGGCCCATGACAGTCTCTAACCTGAGCAATATGTGATTAACAACTTACATGTAGATTATTTGATAATAACCATCTTACCAGGGATAAGAAATACTCTAGGAGTTTCCTCGTTGGTTAACTTCAATTTTCCTGGTGACGTGCTGCCTCTGGTGTGTTCAGAGAGCTCCAGGTCATCGTCAGGACATCTTGTGCCTGCTGTTGTAGTGAGGACGAGGGTAGGGTGTGGACCACACACCTGCTGTAGTGTGGACGAGGGTAGGGTGTGGACCACACACCTGCTGTAGTGTGGACGACACACCTGCTGTAGTGTGGACGAGGGTAGGGTGCAGACGACACACCTGCTGTAGTGTGGACGAGGGTAGGGTGCAGACGACACACCTGCTGTAGTGTGGACGAGGGTAGGGTGCAGACGACACACCTGCTGTAGTGTGAACGAGGGTAGGGTGTGGACGACACACCTGCTGCAGTGTGTACGTCATTATGCCCCCGGGGTGGAGTGAGCCAGCCACATTTCCTCATTCCACTCTGTGACACATCACCTCATAAGCCTATCATAAATTCGTACACATTATTGGCTACCGAAGAACTCTAGCAGATTGAGTTCGTTCATTTATTATGCACCCCATACCCACTGTTTAGTGGGCTATCACAGGATCAGCCCGTCCTCCTAAGGTGCCCCAACGTCAAGAAACCGTCGTACTAAAGTGCCCTTATCCTAACCTACCAGAGAACCCAAAACAGGAAACGGGACAATGTGTCAAATTCGCAAGCCGCTACCATTCTCTAGTACGACAATTTTGGCCTTAGGGAAAATATACGTCATAATGCGACGTTCTGTTAGGAGGACGGGTTACATGTCCATGTCGAAACGGTAATATATATATATATATATATATATATATATATATATATATATATATATATATATATATATATATATGTCGTACCTAGTAGCCAGAACGCACTTCTCAGCCTACTATGCAAGGTCCGATTTGCCTAATAAGCCGAGTTTTCATGAATTAATGTTTTTTCGACTACCTAACCTACCTAACCTAACCTAACCTAACTTTTTCTGCTACCTAACCTAACCTAACCTAAAATGATAGGTTAGGTTAGGTTAGGTAGGGTTGGTTAGGTTCGGTCATATATCTACGTTAATTTTAACTCCAATAAAATAAAATTGACCTCATACATAATGAAATGGGTTGCTTTATCATTTCATAAGAAAAAAATTAGAGAAAATATATTAATTCAGGAAAACTTGGCTTATTAGGCAAATCGGCCCTTGCATAGTAGGCTGAGAAGTGCGTTCTGGCTACTAGGTACGACATATATATATATATATATATATATATATATATATATATATATATATATATATATAATATATAATATATAATATATAATATATAATGTGGGTGGGTGGTATGCAAGTTTAAGTGAACATGTATTAACATTTATTACCATTTAAAAGCCGTGTATGTGTGTTAAGGTAATGTTGTGACTGATCAGGTGGGCATGGTGGAGGGAGGACCACGAGGACCCAGCAAGATGGCGGCGGTGAGGCTGAGAGTGACCCCTCTGGCCGGCTACCTGTTGGCCCTAGCCGTCTACAGCACCCTCATGCTCATAATCACCCTGGACCCCGACCTGGACCCCCAGCAGGAGGAGGAGGGCGCCTCTCGCGGGCACCAGGCTCCCCATCACCACCCCGCCGCCAGCTTCCCTCACGCGCCAGTCACAAGGTAACCTCAACAGTAATAGTTTCTGTGTATGGAAGAAAACGTTCTGGGAAAAAATATTCAGGATAAACTCGGAGTCAAATTTAAACTTTTGCCCAATTAATGGAAGGGAAATTACAACTCAAGTCGATAACAGAGCTGCAGCACTACTCCCGACGCAAACAATAGCCCTTAACAACATACGCGATGACTGCCACCTTATGAAACACATAACCATTGCAGAGATCCATAAAACAATTATGGGTTTCAAGAACAAGGCGCCGGGCAACAGCAAGATAAATAAGATGGTATTATCCCACCTACCAGTGATTACACTCCATCAATACACATGTATAATAAATGCAGCTCTTGCATCTGGACTATTCCCCGCATACTTCAAGAATGCCACAATAAGATTAATCCCCAAGCCAGGTAAACCCCCAACCCAAACTGAAAACTACAGGCCAATCTCCCTCCTCGAAGTACCAGGTAAAATATTCGAAAAAATAATCAGACTTGTGAAGTACATGGAAGAGGAAGAGAAGTATAACACCAGGCAGCACTGGTTTAGACACCGTAGAGGGGCCCATACAGCTATAGACCTGATCTACGAGCATATAGCCAACGCGGTGTCGAAAAAAAGATTAGTGTAATATAGTGCTTAAGAGACGTTTCGAAAGCCTTCGACAAAGTGTGGCACACAGGCCTAAAATATAAGATATCTGAACTAGGACTTCCTGAGAGAATTACTGCTACTCTCTGCAGCTTTGTAGACAACAGAACTGCTAGGCTTAATATCGGCAGCTACTTGGGTGACGTAATAGAACTGAAAAGTGGAATACCACAAGGAAGCTGCCTCTCCCCCACTCTATTCAACATATATATACAGCTGACCTACCCCAACCTCAACATGGAGAATACATCACATACGCTGACGATGTCACCCAAATAATTTGCCAACCGGGACCATCAAAGCCGCTACTAGCCGACAAGACCAAGACAGCAATTGAACTCATAAACAACTTTGAGAAGCAATGGAAAATTAGCGTCAACAAACAAAAGTTTCAGATAATGCACATTGCGAAATTATACCCGGACCCCATCATCCTTGACAACCATCCGATCCAATATGCGGAGGTAGGCAGAATACTGGGACTTATGATAAATAGAACAGGGATACAAACTCGTGTAAGGGACCGGCTAAACAGAGCCAAAGAGGCCTTAGGAAAATTGAGGAGATTCCGAAGCCTCAGTACTAACATCCAGATCCACCTATATAAGGCTCTAGTTCGGCCGCATCTAGAGTATCCCCCAGTACCACTACACACCACAAAGAAAACTAACATGCAGAAACTGCAGGCAGTGCAAAATAAGGCGCTAAGGAAAGGAGCAGCAAAACACTGTCCACCATATGATCAGACAATCCAGGAGCTCCATGAGCTCTTGAACATACAGCCACTAAACATCAGACTGCAGCACCAAGCCATCAGGGTGTGAAACACCATCGAAATGTTAGAAGACCCAATGTTAGAAAGATTGCTCCAAGATGAGACACCCCGCTCCCACAGCTGGTGGCCCAAGATGAGACGCCCCACTCCCACAGCTGGTGGCCCAAGATGAGACGCCCCGCTCCCACACAGCTGGTGGTCCAAGATGAGACACCCCACTCCCACAGCTGGTGGCCCAAGATGAGACGCCCCGCTCCCCACAGCTGGTGGCCCAAGATGAGACGACCCGCTCCCACAGCTGGTGGCCCAAGATGAGACGCCCCGCTCCCCACAGCTGGTGGGCCAAGATGAGACGCCCCGCTCCCCACAGCTGGTGGCCCAAGATGAGACGACCCGCTCCCACAGCTGATGGGCCAAGATAAGACGCCCCACTCCCCACAGCTGGTGGCCCAAGATGAGACGCCCCACTCCCACAGCTGGTGGCCCAAGATGAGACGCCCCGCTCCCCACAGCTGGTGGCCCAAGATGAGACGACCCGCTCCCACAGCTGGTGGCCCAAGATGAGACGCCTCACTCCCACAGCTGATGGCCCAAGATGAGACGCCCCGCTCCCCACAGCTGGTGGCCCAAGATGAGACGCCCCGCTCCCACAGCTGATGGCCCAAGATGAGACGCCCCACTCCCATAGCTGGTTGTCCAAGAGTCTGGATTTATTAGATGTAAACCCTGACCCACAGTACATAATTCCCAGATGAAATAGTAGTAGTAGGCATCCTTCAGTCTCGGGAGACTATGGAGTTGCGCCCTAGTTGTCAATCCTGGTGCAGCGTCTGGTGTGACTGATGAGGCCAATCCAAGAGTGGCAGTCCATCCCACACCTAGCACAAACGAAGTCCGATTCTGGTCTGTCTTCCTGGCTACCGGCTTTCCTTCTCTGTCTCTTTGCCTCCGATTTCTTGGCAAGTGACTCCTCGAACTTGGAGAGACCTCTTTGAACAGACTGCCTCCAGGCTGAACGGTCTGCAGCCAGTGTCTCCCATATAGCAAGATCAACCTCCATGGCTTTCAGATCCCTCTTGCATACGTCTTTGTACCGTAGCTTTGTATTTCATCTTTGTACACATGAAAAACTGGCCAGATATCCTTCGCCATAATTGTAAAAAATGAGTATGTATGTGTGTAGAGTTGTGTATATGCATATATATATATATATATATATATATATATATATATATATATATATATATATATATATATATATATATATATAAATGTGTGTGTATGTATAAATAACTCAATAAATAATAATAATAAAATAAAGAGCCTTAAACAGAACAACATATAAAATAAATAAATAAATAAATAAATTTTTATTCAGGTAAGGTACATACATACAAGGAAAGATAAAGTTGATGGATTTATAGATACAGCTAGTACATACAATGCCTAAAGCCACTATTACGCAAAGCGTTTCGGGCAGGCATCACGTGTGGAAGCATCGGAGTGTGTATATATGAATGCTACTCAGTATTCATCTATAAACATCCATATATGGTGAAACACATGTGAAGAACCTCTCACACACTCACAGCTCCCTGACAAGAGGGAGCCAGCTTAGCTTAGCTGCCAACACCCACACATCGTGTCAGCAAGGCGGACAGCCCGCCGCCTGCTTTCATACCTCTCACTGTACTTCCCACTTCTATACTTCCCTTCACCTATGCCTCTCCTTCCTCTTTACTCCCCCCAAAAAAAGGAAGTAAACGCAAGCATAGAGTGGGGGGGGGGGACTTCTTAAATTGTTTATTAATGGTAATAATTATAATAATTTATAATAAATTTTTATAATAATAAATTTACAATGTAAACAGTAAGATATATATTTAATTCTTTTTATACAGAAGAATATTTCATTGACCCATAAAATGTATTATAAATTGCGTTTAATAATAATTCTTAATAATAGCTGTAAGTGGATAATAAAATAATTTAAGTGGCATAAAATTATGATGTATTTGTACCTGACGAGGTGAGGCTTCCATGCCGGCGCTGCGTATCCCAGCACGCGTCTGACACAGGTTGTGCTCACTGTTTGAAAACAGTTAATATTGTGAATATATAAATGCCACTATGATGCTGGGATTATGTCCACTGTTAAGACCCTTCCTCTGTATGCTTCCTGGTGATGATTGTTAGTAGTCTTCACACCATCATTACCTTACACTTGCTGCGGTTGAACTCTTAGGTGGCCCACCAGTACTCTCCCTTCTGGATGATAGGGTGGATGTGTGCTGCTCCGTCTGATGATGATGATTAAGATTAAGCCACCGAAAAGGTGGCACGGGCATGAATAGCCCGTAAGTGGTGGCCCTTTTGAGCCATTACCAGTATCAAGAGTTGATACTGGAGATCTGTGGAGGTGCGACTGCACCCTACGTGACGGGAGATGTCTCCCGTGTCCAAATGGATGGTACACTCCGTCTGGATGTCATGGTGGATGAGTAATGGCTGACTCTTCTCCAGACCTCGACGTGCCGCCATGCGGGTGAGGCGCGTGGATGACTTCTACAACTGGATGAAGGTTCCCAGACCTCCTGTGACAAGCTACTCTCGCTAGGTGGCACTTATTGTAAAGGGTAAGTGGTGGGGTAGTGGTGGTGGGTCAGTGGTGGTGGGTCAGTGGTGGTGGCCCAGTGGTGGTGGCCCAGTGGTGGTGGGTCAGTGGTGGTGGGCCAGTGGTGGTGGGCCAGTGGTGGTGGGTCAGTGGTGGTGGGTCAGTGGTGGTGGGTCAGTGGTGGTGGGTCAGTGGTGGTGGGTCAGTGGTGGTGGGTCCAGTGGTGGTGGGTCAGTGGTGGTGGGTCAGTGGTGGTGGGCCAGTGGTGGTGGGCCAGTGGTGGTGAGTCAGTGGTGGTGGGTCAGTGGTGGTGGGTCAGTGGTGGTGAGTCAGTGGTGGTGGGTCAGTGGTGGTGGGTCAGTGGTGGTGGGTCAGTGGTGGTGGGTCAGTGGTGGTGGGTCAGTGGTGGTGGGTCAGTGGTGGTGGGTCAGTGGTGGTGAGTCAGTGGTGGGGTCAGTGTGTGAGTCAGTGGTGGTGGGTCAGTGTGGTGGGTCAGTGGTGGTGAGTCAGTGGTGGTGGTCAGTGGTGGTGGGTCAGTGGTGGTGGGTCAGTGGTGGTGGGTCAGTGGTGGTGAGTCAGTGGTGGTGGGTCAGTGGTGGTGAGTCAGTGGTGGTGGGTCAGTGGTGGTGAGTCAGTGGTGGTGGGTCAGTGGTGGTGGGTCAGTGGTGGTGGGTCAGTGGTGGTGGGTCAGTGGTGGTGAGTCAGTGGTGGTGGGTCAGTGGTGGTGGGTCAGTGTGGTGAGTCAGTGGTGGTGGGTCAGTGGTGGTGGGTCAGTGGTGGTGGGTCAGTGGTGGTGAGTCAGTGGTGGTGGGTCAGTGGTGGTGGGTCAGTGGTGGTGGGTCAGTGGTGGTGGGTCAGTGGGCCAGTTATACATGGTGGACTAACACTGAAAGAATGAGTAGTTAGTGACAGTTATACAATTACTATCATTAACCTATATATCAAGCTGTGAATATTTTTTTAGATAAAATTGTTATACTTATTAATAATAATAATAATATTATTATTATACAATGAAATCACATTTTAGTTATTTATATTGTGACATGAAAAAGAACGGTTATTAGTGCAGTCGCTATTAGGGCAGATGGAATGGTGTCACATTAAACAAAAAAATAGTAACACTAGAGTAGAGTGCTTGGTGACGCCTCCACAGTGAAGTAACTGCAGGATAAAACAGAGAACAAAAATTTAAATACTTTACTATGGAAAAAATGACTTTACAACAAATAAAAATAGTTCCTTCTAGATTTGGCAATATTACAATGTGCAAAATGAACAAAATAATCAAAGAAACAATTTAACGTTACGTCAAGGTACAAACAATAAAATGGTTCGGGAATACTGTATGCCAGGCTGCGTAAATATACTACCACACATAGTCGTATGTTAGCAGATCCAGGCAGTTGACCACTGAGGAGTATTCTGAAGTGCTGATTGATGATTGATTGATGAAGATTAAGCCACCCAAAAGGTGGCACGGGCATGAATAGCCCATAAGCGGTGGCCCTTTGGAGCCATTACCAGTATCAAGAGCTGATACTGGACATCTGTGGAGGTGCGACTGCACCCTGCGTGACGGGAGATGTCTCTCATGTGAACTGTGGCTGTTGTTATAGATTCAGCTACTGGGAACAAGTTCCAAGTAGCACGGGCTATGGTGAGCCCGTAACTTACCTGGCACAGGAGCTGGGCAAGAAGCACGGGCATGGTTAGCCTCGTGGACAGGAGATGTCTCCCGTGGAACTGTGGCGGTGGCTGGTTTCTATTTATATGGGAGCTGGACCAAGGTAGGTGCCGCTGGTGTCTTCGATAATTGGAGGCCGGGTCACACAAACCATCATTGCGATGGTTCTCGGCCGGTAGCGTGAGCTCCCAGCCACCAGGTGCGATGGGGTGCCGGCGCTGGAGTGTAGAGGGGCGTAGACTAAAGATGATTGATGCAGGTTCGAATCCTTCTCATTTCTCCAACTGATTTTCTCTATTATTATTATTATTATTATTATTATTATTATTATTATTATTATTATTATTATTATTATTATGCCATTAATATAATTATAAAATGCGGAAAACATTTAGATGTTAATTTAGAGCAGGGCCAGATTCACGAAGCAGTTACACAAGTACTTACGAACCTGTACATCTTTCCTCAATCTTTGACACCTTTGGTTACATTTATTAAACAGTTTACAAGCATGCAAACCTGCTAATCAACTGTTGTTATTGTTATAAACAGCCTCCTGGTGCTTCGGAGCTCATTAACTCTTTAATAATTGTAAACAAAGCCTCCAAAGATTGAGAAAAGATGTACAGGTTCGTAAGTGCTTGCGTAACTGCTTCGTGAATCTGGCGCGGGCAGGGGGTTGCCTGCTTGTCTTAACTGACTATAATAATGTTGACCTATCCCAACCTATCCCAACGTAGCCTTACCCAACCTAACTATTGTAACCTAGCCTAGACAACCTTAACTATTGTAACCTAGCCTAGGCTAACGTTACCTAACTAACTTTACCTAACCAAACCTAACTTTACCTTACCTTACCCTGCCTTACCTAGCCTAAACCAACCCATCTCGATTGATTGATGAAGATTAAGCCACCACGAGAGGTGGTTTTAATCTTCACTTAATCTTAACCACAAGAGGTATTCATGCACGGGCATGAATAACCCGTAGGTGGTGGTAGCCGTTAGGAGCGAATGTAAGTCTTTGGTGATGTAACATGTCGATGTGTCTCTGAACATATCTCCTCCTGTGATATGTTGATATCTTGCTGTATATACTTGATATCTAGCGGTATAATCACTGTAAGAAATCCAGCCAACCATCCCATCTGGGAATGGGTTCCACTGAGCCGTGTGTAATGTGGTGGTGGTGTGTCAGGGGCGTCGACAACGACAAGTATGTGTGCCTGGCGACGACGTCGCCCTCAGACCCGGCAACTGCACCGTCTACTCCTCGGCATCGGAAACGACGCCACCTTCGACGACCAGGTACACAATATATATATACTCTACATATATTATATAACCAGGCACATAGATACTCCTTCGGCATCGGGCATGGGGGTAGGTAGCCTAAGCTACTCTATCCCTTTGAGATGTATTTTTTTTCTTGTCTCAATAAACTTACTTGAACTTGAACTTCGGCAGCGGCAGCGACGCCACCTCGACGACCAGTACGCCCATCTCCCCAGACTCCCGGGCAAATGATGTAGATATAATGTTGATCATTCTTGATAACGTGATGATCATTGGTGGGACTCTAAACATTTCCTTCAATGCCTTTTATGTCCCTTCTCCAAGACTATGGGTCTCCTCTCCACCAGAGGTGGTACCCTTTTATATATACATAAAACTGTACATATAATAGGTTAAAACATTAAGTTCAATGATTCCTCCAGGGTCTCGAACTTAGACCGCCAGAAGTGGGTATTACAACTACAGCGTTCATGGTTAGTGAACAGAGTACGGGGCTGCCACTCTGTGATGTAGGGTTCGAACTTTTTGAGGGATCATTTGAGTTCACAATTGAAAAAACTGTTGCTTGGGGACCATACAAGCTCTACATATTATATATGTGTATTGTATCGTTACACAGGCTAGTTACTTCGGGTGTGAAGTGCACATGTTTGACCCTAGTGTCAATAAGACGGTCATCATCAACACAACCTCAAGCATCAACACTTCTACCCTATTGGTCTTCACGTCACACACTTTGTGAGTACCCGCTCGTACCCGCCTCTACCCGCGCGCTCATTGTTCAAACTCTGTACGATAGCAATTGTAATGATAACGTGATGATTAGTTTCAGGTACAATAGGCTATTTTGTTATGCCACTGTCTTGGGTTTAAGGCCTAACAGCCTGGTTTGGTGTTGGGTCTCATCCTCTGCAGGGTAATTAAGGCCAAGACAATAGGCTACTGAGCAGCCACCAGGTTTAGTGTTGGGCTTAAGCCTATCCTCGGCCTCTATAGGGTTATTAAGGCCGCCACAACAGTTACTGACCAACCACAAAAGTATGCCTAGTCTTGAACATTGTCAATGACAAAAAGTAAACAGTATATATATACACCGAGAAGCTGGAGATACACCCCTCTGTGTCTATATACAGTTTCTGCCGGTTGTATCATACTGGATATTGGTGTGTCGAGGAACACTGACAGATTTCATGGTTTCAGAACAGCAGCTTCAAGATACAGATACTGAAACTATACTGAGTTTATCCAGGGCGAGTTGACACCTACGACAGTATACGCTCCCGTCTGGGCCACCAGCAGCGTCCTGTCCATACCTAAGGCAGTCTGTCTCCCGTCTCTGGTAATGACCCAGACTTACCTGGAAGCTAATCAGAAATGTTTATTTATTTATGTACAAGAAGATACATTGG
>WNGS01055078.1:0-10853 GCA_020271785.1 Procambarus virginalis
GAAGTTCTCGGTGTACTGCTGCTCTCAGATGCTCATTGACAATCCAAGGTTACACTCAACGGCTCCTTTAAGGCAGATTCTTTGGCTAACTTATCAGCTCTATCATGCATTCGGAGGCCAACATGAGATGGAGACCACATGAAATGGACTCTGTTACCATCCTTAATAATTTTGTTGTATTTGTGTCTAGCTTCGGACACGAGCATGTTACAGTTGTGTCTTAAAGAGTTGAGAGCATTTAAGGATGATAAGGAGTCACTTACAATTAATGTATCAAGTTTGGAGACTTGTACACATTTCAGTGCAAGGATCAAGGCAAATAGTTCTGTCTGAAGGGTAGAGGCCCAATTGTTTATACGGACTCCCCACTCAAAGTACAAGCCATCGCCCATTGTCAGAACAACTGCACTTCCAGCTGCACCCGTGGTGCGGTGTAGGGAACCATCAGTGTATATGATTTGAGAGAGAGAATGCTCTGTGGACAGAGCATCAATATGGCTTAAGGCGTTGAGCTTTGCCTCAAGACGAAGCTTGGGCTTATCTCTAATTTGCTTCTTGGGTGGAAAGGGAGGGATTAAAACTGGAAAGGGTGTAACCTCCCACGGTGCAGGAAAGTGCCGTTGTTGTTTCTCTTGGTACAAATCATGAACCCATACATTCTGAGTTGAGTTCCAGTTTTTGTTATCCATTTGGAACAATGCTGATCTTCAATAAAGTAAGTCTGGAGGGCTTCTGTGCAAGGATTAGGATGAGTTAGCCTAAGCATTTTTATACCAATTTGACAGTTAATTTCAGTAACACGATCAACAACGCTCAGAATATTAAGTTCCTTTCTCATATTAAGTATCTTTGTGGTACGAGGGCACCCAAGGATTATCCTCAGGCTTCGTTCTGCAATTTTTCAAGCCCTCCAAGCTTTCTTTCAGGCATCAAAACAAGCAGAGGTGCAGCATAATCCACTAAAGATCTGATGTATGCAAGGTACATCATTTTGACAATTCTGACATTGGCACCATAGCCTGAGTGATAACCTGCAACAGCCTTGAGAGCTCGGAGCCTCTCTTTATACTGACGACAGAGTCTGAATACAACAGGACCATACAGTGGCACCTCAAGGCCAAGGTATTTGAATCTGTTTACATAGTCAAGCTGGGAGCCATCAGATAGTTGCATCTTGCGAACAGCTCCTCCCTGCCTGGGTGGGCGCCGATTTAGTATCTTTGTTTTCTCTGCTGAGATAATTAAACCTAGGTCCTGACATGAATCTAATACAGAGTTAAGAGTGTTCTGTGTGTTAGCATACCCAGTGGTGTGTATCATTATATCATCAGCATAGCTAATGATGTGGACGTTGGGTTTGCTCGGTATAGAGTTTAACAGCGTGTTTATTAAGATATTAAATAAGGTAGGACTGAGGACACCACCCTGCGGGGTACCTAGTTCAAAGTCTCTTGTTACACTCCTATGCCCCTGGAAAAATACAGATGACTTCCTGTTGGATAAGTAACCCCTGATCCAACAAAGAAGCCGACCACCAACATTCATTCTTGCAAGCTCACTCAAGATAACATGTCTATTTGCAATATCAAAGGCAGACTTAAGATCTAGGAAGGTGGTATATGACTTTTCAGTGTGCAGGGTAAGAAAGGTGGTGATGCAATGATGCACACTCCTTCCATGCATGAAGCCATATATCTGGGGGGATAGCATGGTTCTTATTCTATGGAGGAGACGGTTTAGGACCATTCTCTCGAATGTTTTGCAAATGCAGCTAGTAAGGGAAATTGGGCGGAAAGCATTCTCTTGATTTGGCTTGGGAATTGGAATGATTATACTGTTGGTCCAAGAGATAGGAAGTTCCCCAGTAACATAGCTCATATTATACAGCTCAAGCAGGGGATTCCCTGGTACTAAAGGGAGCAGACGCAATATGTCATAAGTGATACCATCTTCACCGGGGGATGTGGCTTTGCCTTTGTTTAGGGCCGCGAGTAATTCAAACTCAGTGAATGGCACGTTGCATTCATCTTCCTTGTGGAGCATGAAGTCAACGAGCCTTTCTCGATCTCCGTAACCAGCATTTAATCTGAACTGTATGTCTGGGGGAAGATTATTGAAGCTAGAGGTGGTTGCCCAAGCATCGACTAACTCGTTTGCTCTGTGTAGAGGGTGAGGGTGTGCTACTTGGCCGATCTTATCGCCTTTATTCTTTTAATATCCTTCCATGCCTGGCTGAGGGGTGTGTGAGAGTTGAGACTGTTAACAAAAGTTTCCCAGTTATCTTGCCTGAGCTCTGTCATGCGCTCCCTCGCCTTGGCTAGGGCTTTCTGAAAGAGCTTGAGCATTGCTGGCGTACGTGTTTCCCTATATGCAAGTCCAACTCGTCTGGCAGTGCGTTTTTCAGAGAATTTATTTCCTGCGCACCACGGGGGTGTCATATTTGGAGGCAACGCAGTTAAAGGGGTAAGAAACTTAGGTATACACAGCAATTACCCTATTCTATATGGAAGATTACACAGTGTAGATAAAAACTAGCTATAAGTTCATCTAATACTCCATCTCACAGGATGGTTCGCATACGTGAATCAAGGAAGAAAATACCAGCCTCAATACAAAAAACAAATCAACTCTGACTTAACAACAACTTCATGATTTTCACAAGAAGTAAGCACTGAATCATGGAAACATTATAATTACTCTTACCAGTTTCTACAAGACTCCTCTCAATGTATTTTTTTAAATAAATAAATAAATAAATATGTTTATTCAGGTAAGGTACATACATACAAGTGAATTTTACATAAATTGATCGATTATAGAAAGAGCTAGTATATACAATGCCTAAAGCCACTATTACGCAATGCGTTTCGGGCAGGAAAAACTTTAATATCTAAACTTATACTATTGAGTATAAAGAAAAAAATGTGTTCAGAACAAATACAAATAAGGATAAAAAAGGGAGAAACATGACTGAAAAGCAGCACAAATACAATAGGTCGATTAAAATAATAACAGACATGGGGTTGACAATAGAGGGGTAAGGTAGGTTACAGGGAATTTATTAGGTAGAGTTTTGTTTTTATCTTAAACTGGTTAAGAGAGGTACAGTCTTTAACATGGTTGGGAAGGTCATTCCACATTCTGGACCCCTTGATTTGTAGAGCATTTCTAGTTTGATTAAGTCGTACTCTTGGAATATCAAAACTGTATTTATTTCTGGTGTGGTGCTCATGGGTTCTGTTACAACCTTCAGTGATGCTTTTGAGGTCAGGATTGGCATTACAGTTCAGCGTTTAATATATGTATAATACACATGAGAGAATGTGCAGTGACTTAATATCTAACATATTCAGAGATTTGAGTAGGGGTACCGAGTGATGTCTGGGGCCAGAGTTGGATATTATCCTAATAGCAGCTTTATGTTGAGTAATTAGAGGACGTAAATGATTTTGGGTAGTAGAACCCCAAGCACAAATACCATAGTTAACATGCTTAGGTATACACAGCAATGTGCTGCTTCCCTATTCTATATGAAGGACCACATAGTGTAGATCAAAAACCAGCTACAAGCTCATCCAACATCCCCATCTCACAGGATGGCCAGTCATACATGGAATCAGGAGAGAAAAAAATACGTAAGGCTGATCTATTAGCCCCCACGGGCAAAATCTGGGTGCAGCACAAGAATATCTTTCAATATTCCTGAGAGAGTATGTCCTCTCAAGTAGGACTGAAAACAGATGTATTTTTCCACCAAGAGGGTTATAAGCACATGGAACCGCCTACCCGCTGAAGCCATAAATGCCAAAAACCAGTTAAAAATATCATTAAGACAATTGGCGGGCTCTTTAACAAGCCGCCGGCATTCTGTCCTCGTCGAGGCCACTAGATAGTTAGTGGCCCTTAGGTACATTCAGGCAAATATATACAATAAGTGTCAGCGCATCTCCGAGCGACAAGGAAAGCTACACACAGTATCTCTTAGAATTATGTAGGTAATTTTTTTTAACATGTTTTTTTACTGCAATATGTTGGTGCTGGCTGTAGAAGTTGAAAAACATAGTTTTACTTCAATATACTGTATACTAATTTCATAAGATAATTCGACGTAAATAGGGGCAGGTGAGCTCCGATAAGCCAGCGTCGTAATTAGCTAAATCTTCAAGATGAAGAATGTTGCCTGACCTCTGACTGGCCAAACGAAACACAGTAGTGACCTCTGTCGGCATGCAGGTGAACCAGACCCAAAACCCAATATTTTCGTAAGAGTACCTTCCTGAATCGCACGTAAGCATACCTGGTTGATGGGGTTCTGGGAGTTCTTCTACTCCCCAAGTCCAGCCCGAGGCCAGGCTTGACTTGTGAGTTTGATCCACTAGGCTGTTGCTCGGAGCGGCCCGCAGGCCCACATACCGGTTGGTCCGGCACTCTTTGGAGTTTGATCCACTAGGCTGTTGCTCGGAGCGGCTCGCAGGCCCACATACAGGTTGGTCCAGCACTCCTATGTTCCTCTTGAAGATGTCCACTGTTGTTCCGGCAATATTTCTTATGCTCGTTGGGAGGGTGTTGAACAACCGTGGACCTCTGATGTTCATACAGTGTTCTCTGATTGTGCCTATGGCACCTCTGCTCTTCACTGATTCTATCCTGCATTTTCTTCCATATTCTTTACTCCAGTATGTTGTTATTTCAGTGTGTAGATTTGGGACCTAGCCCTCCAGTATTTACCATGTGTATATTATTTGATATCTCTCTCGTCTCCTTTCTAGTGAGTACATTTGGAGGGCTTTGAGATGATCCCAATAATTTAGGTGCTTTATCTTGTCTATGCGTGCTGTATATGTTCTCTGCATTCCCTCTATTTCAGCTATCTCTCCTGCTCTGAAGGGGGAAGTGAGTACTGAGCAGTACTCAAGACGGGACAACACAAGTTATTTGAAGAGTATAACCATTGTGATGGGATCTCTGGATTTGAAAGTTCTCGTAAATGATAGGATGGCTATCATTTTTGTGGCTGACGCAATATTTGCTTGCTTATGCTCCCTAAACATTAGGTCGTTGGACATCATTATTCCCAAATCCTTGACATGCTGTTTTCCTACTATGGGCAGATTCGACTGTGCTTTGTACCATGTATTATGTTTCAGATCCTCATTTTTGCCATATCTGAGTACCTGGAATTTATCACTGTTAAACATCATGTTATTTTCTGCTACCCAGTCGAAAACTTTTTATTTTTTTTTTGAGACACACAAGAGTTGTTACATTCTTGTACAGCCACTAGTACGCGTAGCGTTTTGGGTAGGTCCCTGGAATACGATCCCCGCCGCGAAGAATCGTTGTTACAACCAAGTACACATTTTACTGTTGAGTTAAACAGAGACTACAGTTAAGGATTTGCGCCCAGTAAATCCTTCCCGGCCAGGATACGAATCCATGACAAAGCGCTCGCGGAACGCCAGGCGAGTGTTTTACCACTGCACCACGGAGATTTTGTTAATATCTGTTTGTAATTTTTCAAATGTCTTCAGCAGAGGTAATCATCTTCTTCTTAGGGTGTACTTAGGAAGCATCTTCTTAGGGCGTACTTAGGAAGCATCTTCTTAGGGCGTACTTAAGAAGCATCTTCTTAGGGCGTACTTAGGAAGCATCTTCTTAGGGCGTACTTAGGAAGCATCTTCTTAGGGCGTACTTAGGAAGCATCTTCTTAGGGCGTACTTAGGAAGCATCTTCTTAGGGCGTACTTAGGAAGCATCTTCTTAGGGCTACTTAGGAAGCATCTTCTTAGGGCGTATTTAGGAAGCATCTTCTTAGGGCGTACTTAGGAACCTTCGTAGCACAGCTACTTACGAATAAATACATGGAACTTCGTGGATCTAGTCCTGGCCTGCCCTGGCTGTAAGAGCAGACTTAGCATTATAATGACTACTCCTTGACTTCCCAGAATTATACTGCCTAGAAGTGAATGCTTTAGGTGCCATATGATTGTTACTATACGGTATCTTATTAATAGACTCATGCTCATCTGCCAACATAGCTAAATCATGAATATCCTTGTACAAACATTTACCTGTGGCTAGCACCATGGCCCACTTTTTAGGCAAACAAGACAAGAGTTCATCTATTAGGATGAGCTGCTTAAAAGACAAAAAATAATGAGTATTCTACTATGAAGCCACCTGTCAAAGACTGACTCTTTACTAGAGCAAAATCTGTAACTGTGTTACGACTCTGGGTTCTTTAGAGGGAAACCAGAGGTCAAAATGTGAGCTTATTGAGCTACCATAGAGTAAAAACGCATTGCGAGTGGCATTTGGCGTATCTTCCCTGCCAGTCGTAAGATTAGTCTTGTCTCTCGAAGAGTATTTAAAGATTGAGCTTGGGGTTGATTATTAAATAATAAAATAGGCACCAACTATGTTTACTAATACTGTCTAATCATTTGTAAAGTAAACCTGAGTAAATTTAGTATCGGGCACCAGTATGATTAGTTGAACAGTCTGCTGGCAGCATAGCTTTCGGAGAGGGAGACGGGAGACGCTCTTCTCGGCTGACTGGTTGTGGTGGAAGGAAGTGCCTCTCCCTCCTCTTATTTATTTATTTCTGTATCTTCGTCTGGTTAAGTTTTCTTTGCTATTTTTATGGTTATATTGTGGCATACCTATCGTTCTATGTGTAGAGTAGTATACCTGGGGTGTAGTAAGTGTATTTACAAGTTTTTATATTACCTGCTATGCTAACGGGGGTTCCAGTGTACCACGTGGCCCCTACCCTAAGCTGACTCCAGTGTGTTATAGTAGAGCTTTACCCTAGCTTGTTTCCAGTGTAAACCTTGTATCCTGCTTATGTGGACCAAGGCTTTTAACGTAAGATTGTGTGGTAAAGTTAGTATTAAATTGTTATTGGTGTGATTGTGTATGGGGGGTGTTAAGGGGTTAATAAATAAGTAAGTTTGAACAGAGTATCCCTTGTTCCTGTGTGGGAGTACAATAATCTATTCCTAGACTAACCAGGTTTAGTAGCAAGCATTATTATTGTGGATATTTTACTTTGGGGGCCGGGCCTTTTGTTCTCCCATATCTTGATACCTCTAGTCTACTTACCCTTACCCCTTAATAGTACCAGTTCCCCATAGCAAGCCCACTATTGTTCATAACAAGTGGTTGGCCTGTCCGGGAGGAACGTTATTATTGTAAAAAATTAGATTTTTGAGTGCCAAAACTAAAAATTCTTGTTTCCGCAGAACGGTTGTGGGCTAGCCTAGGGTCCAGCTCATCTGGCGTAGAACATTCTTTGCACTGACTGGACACCCAGCTGGATCTCTTCACGATTAAGGTTAGTGTGGCCTTGTGTTAGGGGCCGTGCAAATTTTTGTTTTTTCCAATTTTTTAATTTTTAATTTTTTCTGTGGCTAGGAGCTAAAATTTTTAGTCATGTCATCTGAAATGCAGAGACTGGCAATGAACCCTTCAGTGATAGAGATAAAGAAGCTCAACAAAGCAAATTTAATATTGTTAGGCAAGGAATTTGGCCTAGAATTAAATGACGCAGATAGAAAGTGGATTTTGATGAATGAAATTTTACGGCATTGTATAGACCAAGAACTAGTGCCAAGTGATACAATTTTATGCGAACCCAATTCAGGGGAAAGTGCAGTGAGTAGAAATATAGAATTAGAATTAACACTAGCCAAGTTAAGACTGGCAGAGCAAGAGGCCAGAGTAGCAGAACAAAATGCTAAAGTGGAAGAGCAAAGGCTCAAAAATGAGGCGGCAAGAATGGTACCACCTACTGGGGACTCGAACTCCAGACATTCCGATAAAAAACACAACTTGCCTGAATTTTCAGAGTCAGACCCTGAAAGATTTTTTAACCATTTTCAGAGACTAGCCATGTCCATGAACTGGCCAAGGGAAGAGTGGGTGAAAATCTTGCAGGGGCGGCTTAGGGGTAAAGCACAAGATATTTTTATTAATATGCCTGACGACGAGTGTTTTGTATATGATGAAGTCAGGGAAAGAATTTTGAGGGCGTACGAAATTACTCCTGAAGCTCACCGCCAAACTTATCGCAACCTTAGGCCCACTCACAACCAACCGTTCACTGAATTTGCCAATGAGCAAATTAGATTGTTTGATAAATGGATTCGCTCGGCTAAAGCCGAAACATACCAGGCACTCAGAAATGTAGTCTTAGTAGAACACTTTATAGATAGTATGCCAGAATATATTTCGCAATACCTTAGAGGAAGGGTAGAGTTAAATTCTAAAATAGGGGACTTGGCCAAGATGGCAGAAAACTACCAGTTGGCGGGCAAAAGGCCCAATAAAAATAATTTTACCCCACAGAGTAACAAAACTTATACCCACAGCCAGTCCAGACCAGCTCATTCTAAACCTTCACCTAATGCACCTTCTGTTTCAGACATAACTAACCCTGTTAAATTGTCTACCCCCACAACACTAAAGAGTGAACCGAAGGGTAATTCGGTTAGTAATGTCTCTTCTCCCCGACGTTTCTGTGGTCATTGTAAAAGTTCAACCCACCATATTAGCCGTTGTTGGCAACTGTACCCGGAAAAAAGACCCAATGCTCTCGTTGTGACACAGGGCTTGAGGCCTTCTGAAGGGTTAGGGAGTAAGACTTCCAACCCACAGTGGTTGGACCTGCTTACCCCATTCTTATCGAAAGGGAGACTACTTTTGTCTGAGGGTTCTTCCTGGAGGGACGTGGTGATCTTCCGAGACACCGGTGCCATCCAGACTTTAATTTTAGAGAGTGCTTTGCAAGGTGCCAATACTCTCGACACTGGAGAGGTGGTACTGGTCGAGGGTGTCACTAGTGATACTCGAGCAGTACCCCTCCGTAAGGTTACCCTGGAATCTGATTTCCACAAGGGTATTTGTACAGTCGGAGTCACTTCGTACCTACCTTTCCCTAATGTTGATGTAATATTGGGTAATGATTTAGCCGGGGATAAGGTAGGGGACTCCAGACTGCCTGTTATGTTGCCTACCCCAAAGGTTTGCCTGGATTCACCCACCGCAGAGGATAATGTTGTGTACCCTGCGTGCGTGGTGACTAGGTCTATGGGACTTAAATGTAAGGGCAGCCCTGTGCTTGCCAAGGTGGTAAATCCCAAGGACACGAGGGACCTTCCGAGTGGTGAAAGCCCAGTGGACCTTGCGGACACGTTCATGGCCCGACTCGATGACGGGGCCGAGGACATTGTGGAGAGCCTGTCACCCCCGCCTACCGAGAGTAGTGGGGAGGTGGAGGAGAACACTGTTGAGCCTCGGCCAATGACATCTGACCAAGGCCTGGACGCCTCCTTGAGTGAGTTACAGAAAGCTGACCCCAGTCTTGCAGATTGTCACGAGACAGCCGTCTCTAAGGAGGAAATTGTAGACGCAGCAACTGGGTACTACTACAATGATCGGATTTTGATGAGAAAATGGAGACCTCAGAGTGCTCCCTTGTCAAATGAGTGGGAGGTAGTCCACCAGGTTATGTTGCCGACCTGCTATAGAGAAAGAGTTTTGTCAGCTGCCCATGATGATCCTATGGGGGGACATCAAGGCATTAATATTACGTATCACAAAATCTGCAAGTACTTTTTCTGGCCCAAGCTGAAAAGCGATGTGGCAAAATTTTGTAATGCATGTATTGCATGTCAACTTGTTGGGAAACCAAACCAGACTCCACCTAAAGCTCCTCTTAAGCCTATTGTCGTGCCGGAGGAACCATTTTCTCATGTGGTAATGGACTGTGTTGGTCCATTACCTAGAACTAAGTCTGGTAATATTTATCTAATTACGATGATGTGTATCACGACTCGTTACCCAGAGGCTTTTGCTGTAAGGAACATCCGAGCAAAGACTGTTGTTGCTCGTATGTTGCAATTTTTTTCCACTTTTGGACTGCCTCGGGTTGTGCAGACTGACAATGGTACTAACTTTAAGTCTGATATTTTTGAACAATTTTGTAAGGACCATGGAATAACTCATAAGGTTTCCAGCCCATACCATCCACAGAGTCAGGGGGTCATTGAAAGGTTCCATCTAACTCTGAAGCAGATGTTGAAGACATCGTGCGAGAGTTCCCATACCTTCTGGGACGAGAACTTGCCGTATGTTTTGTTTGCTGCTAGGGAGGGGTTGCAAAGTTCACTGGGTTGCTCTCCTTTTGAGTTAGTCTTTGGCCATAAAGTTCGTGGACCCTTGCAAATGTTACAGGAGAATCTGTTAGGGAACGTAACGTTAACCGAAGGTTCGGCTTTCTTTGCGCAACACCACCAGAGACTCAAGGACTGCAAGGCTGCGGCACTAAAGTATCTTGGGAAGGCCCAAGAGAATATGAAAGAACGGAACGATGCCAAGGCTAAGTTGCGGGTATTTCAGCCCGGTGACCCTGTCCTGGTACTAAAGCCTCGACTGGGGAGCACTATGTCCCACAAGTACGAGGGCCCCTACATTGTGACAGAGAAGACTGGGGACCTCACGTACAAAGTGAGACACTCTGATAAGCGTAAACAGGTAATGCTGTACACGTGAATCGGCTGAAGAAGTTCCAGGGCCCCAGGCCCATTGCACTAACCAATGTTTCCATTTCCAGTGAGGGAGGGGATGATTGTTCTGGGGACCCAACTAATCTCATTCTCAATAATTCTAGTTCTGTGAATGCTGTGGAGGAGGGACTGTCCCTTTGCAGATGTCCCAACGTGACGAGGTGCAGTCGTTGCTTGACGAATTCTCCAGTCTGTTCGGGGAGGTCCCGACCCAGACTGATGCCATTTACCATGATGTCGAGTTGACGGACTACACCCCCATTGCCTTCAACCTATCGGATGAGTC
>WNGS01055079.1:0-24157 GCA_020271785.1 Procambarus virginalis
AGCTTCGGGTGCATGGGGGGAAATTGTGGTAAAACCCTGGTTTGTGTCTAGGAGTGACTGCAGGATCCGTGTGAGATCAGTAGGAACTCCCGGTTTGCCCCCACAATTCTTTTAACCATGTCGGGCGCAGTCGATTAGGCGCGTCTGGGATCCTCTCGGACGTAGGTTCGAACCCTCATCACGGCCTTGTTCGATTTGTTCATGTGATACAGTACTTACCTGTAGAGATGTAATATAACGCTTGGCAAACTATTGATGGTTTTGGCATCCACAACATTCTCACTTAAATTGTTCCAACACACTCCACTGTCTGGGAAAGTGACTTTTCTCCCATTTCTTCGGTAGCTTTCTTTACTTGGGTTAAATCTATGACCTCTTGTCCTTGAAATTCCAGGTCCTCCTCTGAAATTCTTCCCTATCAATTTTTGTCGATTCCCATTATTGCAATATTTTGTACGCAGTGATCTTATCGCCTCTTTCCCTGCTATCTTCTAGTTTGGCATATTTTAATTACTCTACACTCTCCTCGTAGACCTCTTGTCTTTCAGTTCTGGGAGCATTTAGTTGCATGTCTGAACCTTTTCCCAGTTTATTGATGTGCTTAGATATGTGCAGCATATAACCGCTACATATTGCAGCTTTGGTGTGAGAGCATGCAGGAGGCCCCCCATGTCGGGGTACGCTGCTAGTCATGTATTATGAGAATCATTAAAATCAGTAACCAAGCAATGGCTTTTGTCAAACCTACAACAAAGATCGTCCACAGCAACACAAAACAAGTGTGTGTTGATGTTTAAATATATATACATTTTGTTACACAAAAGAAGGGTTACTACCTCTGGCGCAATTGTAAGGACCCATAGCCTCGGCGAAGGAAATAAAGAGTACTCAAGAAGACCTTGTGGATCCTCACTGACAACTTGATAGTTTTCTTCTCCTACCATCTCACTCTCTCATATACATACACACACATTATAGACTATATATATATATATCTATAGTATATATATATAGAATATATATATATATATATATATATATATACATACATATATAACATATAGGGGGGAGGAAGGAAATAAGCCCTCTTTTGTCCGAGCGGTTAAGGGATCCTGTACGCCAGCAGTGTGCCTCCTGGCAGTATGGGTTCGAGTCACTTCTGGGGTGTGTTTTCAGTTGCCTATAGTCCTGGGACCATTCAGGATTGTTCGCATTTGTGTTCCTCACGTGTGCCCCAAAGAATGAGGATGATTTGATAAAATACCATGCCCAAGGAGTAACAACTGAGTGCTGGCGGGGGGATGGAAATACCCTCGGCTACCACCCCCTCTTTGTCCGGTCGTGTTGGTCGAGCAGTTAAGGGATCCTGTATGCCAGCAGTGTACTCCTGGCCACAGTTATGGGGTTCGAGTCACTATCTTCTGGGGGTGTGAGGTTTACAGTTGCATTATGTCATGGGGACCATTCAGGCTTGTTCACATTTTGGTTCCTCATGTGTGCCCTCAAAGAATGAGGTGATTTGATAAAATACCATGGCCCACGATTACCAACCGAGTGCCGGCGGGGAGATGGAAATAGCCACGGCTACAATCCTATTTTGTCCGGTCGTGGTGGTCCAGGGGTTAAGGGATCCTGTACGCCCAGCAGTGACAGTCATATATTGAGATGTCTGACAGGCAGATTAGTATAGGAGACAGAGAAAGAGAGAGAAGATTAGAGAAGAGAGAGATAGAAGATAGATAGACAGATAGAGCGCTAGAGACTAGAGATATATATAGATATATATATAGATATATATATATATATATCTATATAGAGATATATATATATATATATATATATATATATATTATACCACACACAACACAAAATACTGGGAGCCATGCAGGGCTTAGTGATGCATGTCTCGTCACACAACCACCACTTCCATTCCACACCACATAACATCGTTTTTCAGGCAATAAACGGTCCTTGACCTATGTGCGCGCGCGCAGAAGGGCCTTGCCATTGTCCTGGGTTACAAGCAACGATATACACACTGATCGATATATACTGCACTGCAGATGAATGTTATTTGATCTTCTTGTGTCAAGCGACGGATCTTGCCATTGTTCTCTAAAGTGACGGTGGTGGTTCTTGCACTCGTCACTGGCATAAAGCTTTGCCTCTACCCTCAGTATGAAGACAGTCCTTTTACTCCGAGTAGACGTGCTATAGACGCAAGAAGAGAACACTGTCTGGACATCAGAGGTCCAACGTTTGTTCAATATCCTCCTGACAAGCATAAGAAATATTGCCGGAACAAAATTGTAAGTCTAAGAAAAAGTTGGATAGTTTTCTGTAAATGCCAAACGAACGGTGTGAAGTGGATATGAGGGCCTGCGGATCGCTGCAAGCAAGAGCCTGTTGGACCAAGCTCTGACAAGCAAAACCTGGCCCCAGGCGGGGCTTGGGGAATAAAATCTCAAGAGACCCCATTCAGGAACATATCGAACAGTCTTATGGTCAAGCAACTTTATAAGAGATGGTAATATACATACCACAGAGTAACTTGGGCCAAAAACAGTCATAAGAGTTGCTCGGAGCCTGGAAACAGACCTACTCTAGCCATGGTGAGCACGTCGCTAGGTTAACCATGTTAACCGAGAACTAATTTGTGATTATACTATAATAGGATGGGTGACCACCTGGACACACCCTCAAACCCTTGGCTATGTTGCAACTTCAACAAGCCAATTACGGCATGTCATTTTTTTCCATAAAAACTTACAACCTGAGGCTACGGCATCAAAGGGGAAGTTCAATTGCACAGGAAAAAATGAACCCATCAGTATATGCACCAAGCAAGACGCCTATATTACTACAAGACTCGTAATGCAAAAAATATATATATATATATATATATATATATATATATATATATATATATATATATATATATATATATATATATATAGAAAATGGACAGGAACTCGATAGCCTAAATACACCTCAAAACGACTAAATAAATTAAACACGTTGCCTTCATACCCAGTGGACCCTGAGCACACAGTACAGCTGCACGCTAGCCTAGTGGCGCGTGGTGTCAATGACATTCTCAACGCTCTCGCACAAAAAAAGGGGGCTCATTCATGACATCATCGCCGGTTATGGAGCAAACGTGGAAGACTTAAACCCCTACCAATTTAAAACGAATATAAACTTCTTGGTAAGGTCGAGGAGCAACCTCACTATACTGTACATTGTTTTCTTCAAGAAAATAATGCACAGTACAGTGGGTTGCACGTACAGTTAGTTTTAATTTTCGGAAGGTCTACGTAACAATATGAAACTACCATTAAAAACAAATTTACCTGAGGGCCACTAACCCTAGTGGCTTTGACGATGCCAGGAAGCCAGCGGCTTGTCGAAGGTCCCCCAATCTGCCTTTATGATCTTCCATGGGTTAATAACCCTGTGGGTGAAAATCATCTCCTGTTCTCAGTCCTACATTGTGGCTTGTTGAGCTTTAAACCGTTGCTCCTTATTTGGGTTACATCTGACCTGAAGAAAATATCCGGATCAACATCCTCTAACTTGTTCAGTATTTTAAGTTTCAATGAGATCCGCCCTGTCATGGCTGGTTTGCAGTGATGATAGCCCAGTGACCTTCAAGCATTCCTGATACGAGATGACAGCTCTGGAACGACTTTTGTTGCCCAATGTTGCACCTTCTCCAAAGCAGCTATGTCCTGGAAATGAGGTCTCCATGCTTAGATACAGTAATCCAAATGGGGGCGCATCAGAGATTTATACAATTGAACCATTACCTTCTTTTCCTTGTAGTCAAAAGTACATTTGATTATCCCAAGAGTTTGGTTAGCTTTTCTGACTGCTGCACTCATTTATTGCTCAACTTTTAATGAGTGGTGGATTTTGACTCCAATGTCCTTTTCTTCGTCAATCTTCTGTAATGTAATACTATTAATTTGGTAGTCATGGCGTGGGTTATGCCCCCACATGCATGGTCTGGTATTTTCAATATTAAAAAGCATTTGCCAGTCTTTTGACCATTTGCGGAGTTCATGTAGAATACTCAAATCAAGTCCCCCCCAAACTCATTTCTTCAAACCGAAATTCATTCCCATTTCAACACGGTAAGGTAAGGTATTTATCAAAAGAAGGCACCAAACCGGGAAGGCTATGTAGCACCATTAAAGTGCGAAATAATCAGAGGGCGCTAAATATCACAAAGAATGCCAATACGAGAACAAAAACGCATAAGGCGAACGATATCAAAAGGTAAGGTAATTATCAAAAGAAGGCACCAAACCGGGAAGGCTACGTAGCACCATCAAAGTGCGAAATAATCAGAGGGCGCTAAATATTACCAAGAAAGCCAATACGAGAACAAAAACGCATAAGGCGAACGATATCAAAAGTATCCGATTCACCTAGAATTCTATCGAGGGACAAGTGACCGCGAGGGACGATCGGAAAGAAAGACACGCTCGTCCTGAAAGTCAGGACATTCAACAAGGATATGCACAACTGTAAGAGGGACAACGCAATGTGGACAGTAAGGAACAGGGCGGCGCTCCATTAAGTGACCGTGGGTTAAGCGAGTAAGGCCAACCCACAGCCTTGCAAAAGCAGTTTCCCACCGCCGGTTACGGTGGTAGGAGGAAGGCCACGGGGACACTACGTTTGAGAGTACACAGCTTGTTACTAACTACAGAGGACCAACAACCCTGCCAACGGGCAAGGATGGAGGAATGAATAACAGGATAAAAGTCAGAATAAGGAATACCTTTACGGGAGATGGGACAAGAACGGATAGCTTCCTTAGCGGCAGCATCCGCACGCTCATTGAAAGAAACACCAATATGGCTGGGAACCCAGCAAAACTCTACTGATTTAATTTCAACACGGTAAACCTTACCCACATCTCAACAATTTCCCCACCTCGTCCAACCAATGTGGCAGCTAAACTGAGCTTTGGTGGAGACAGGATGGATTCACCATCCCACAGCGCCTCCTGATAAACTGCACACCTAACCCACCCACTAAATCCACTCGTCCGGTCTAACTGCAATCCCCCCCCCATTGCCTGACAATTTCCTTCCTACCTATGATAATTAATCCTCATTGGAATCAGAATCTATATTCAATATAGCTTTTTATAAAATATTTTGGCAAGACATTATGTAATAATAATAACAGTAGTAGACCTAGTAATAACAGCAGTTTATTTATTTACACAAGATACATTGGTGTTGTGGGAGTACATTAACATTGATATTTTTATATTCTTGCAGTATAACGGCAATGACAACCCAGCTCTTAATATTATTCAGTTTCCACTCCAAGAAGGTGCATTTCCCTCAGACCCCCCCCCCCACCTCTACCCCACTACTTCGTGTGAAGGTCATTCTCTAAGTTCAGTAACCCTCCCCTCTCCCCCCCCCACACACCCACCGTCTAACCCACAGACGGTCACGTTTTCGGAGGGAAAAGCAAGGGTAGGAAACTCGCAGCCCTACAAGCTCCAGGGTACAGCCACTCCTGTACTCTGGGAAACTAATGACGAAACTCCCTCATTACCTGTAATCCACAGACCTGCACGTTTGTGGGGTGGGGGCCAAGAAGGCAGGGGTTGATGACACTGACCCCCACAATTCCCAAGTTACATTCCCTCCCCCCCCTCACCCACAAATCCTCACATCATGGAAGGGGGAAACCATGGATAGGTGACAACACCCACACCAACCCAAGGTTCTTCTACCCCATGTCCTCCTCCTTCCCACCACCGTGTAACACGCTTAACGTTTGGCCACCTGTCTGCAATACATGAGCCAGGACAAGAGGTGGTGACCCCAAGTACTTTTAGTAACCATAATAGCTGTTTACAGCAGTGATACATATTGTTTACAGTAACAACAAGAGTAGCACAGTAATAATAACAATAATAATTTTCAAATACTGTACATTATTTATAGAAGAAAATATTGATATAACCTAACACTGATCATTACAGTATAATTATACAGTATATAAAATAAAAACTTCCATTATGACATAATAAAAACAATGCAAACAGTAAAGTGACAAAATTCTAACATCAGATAATATTTAGAATCATTATAACACACAAAAAACAATTAGCTTAGTCATCTACATTTTATATCCAAGATGTGCTGTAGCCAATTCTGAAGCTTTACTTTTCGACAAATTTAGTAATATTGCTTACAGTTAGTGGTGACATACTAGTGATAATAGCAAAAGGTGGTACTGTAATAGTAATAGCATTAGCAATAATAGTATAATAATAATATTGTTAATATAGAGAAATAATAGGCACGGCAAGAGGACACGGGCGGAGAAGGCACGTCAAGAGGACACGGGCGGAGAAGGCACATCAAGAGGACACGGGTGGAGAAGGCACATCAAGAGGACACGGGTGGAGAAGGCACGGCAAGAGGACACGGGCGGAGAAGGCACGTCAAGAGGACACGGGCGGAGAAGGCACGGCAAGAGGACACGGGCGGAGAAGGCACGGCAAGAGGACACGGGCGGAGAAGGCACATCAAGAGGACACGGGCGGAGAAGGCACGGCAAGAGGACACGGGCGGAGAAGGCACGTCAAGAGGACACGGGCGGAGAAGGCACGTCAAGAGGACACGGGCATAGAAGGCACGCAAGAGGACACGGGCGGAGAAGGCACGGCAAGAGGACACGGGCGGAGAAGGCACGTCAAGAGGACACGGGCGTAGAAGGCACGCAAGAGGACACGGGCGGAGAAGGCACGGGCGGAGAAGGCACATCAAGAGGACACGGGCGGAGAAGGCACGTCAAGAGGACACGGGCAGAGAAGGCACGTCAAGAGGACACGGGCGGAGAAGGCACGGCGGAGAAGGCACGTCAAGAGGACACGGGCGGAGAAGGCACGTCAAGAGGACACGGGCGGAGAAGGCACGTCAAGAGGACACGGGCGGAGAAGCACGTCAAGAGGACACGGGGGGAGAAGGCACGTCAAGAGGACACGGGCGGAGAAGGCACGTCAAGAGGACACGGGCGGAGAAGGCACGTCAAGAGGACACGGGCGGAGAAGGCACGTCAAGAGGACACGGGCGGAGAAGGCACGTCAAGAGGACACGGGCGGAGAAGGCACGTCAAGAGGACACGGGCGGAGAAGGCACGTCAAGAGGACACGGGCGGAGAAGGCACGTCAAGAGGTCACGGGCGGAGAAGGCACGGCAAGAGGACACGGGCGGAGAAGGCACGTCAAGAGGACACACGGGCGGAGAAGGCACGTCAAGAGGTCACGGGCGGAGAAGGCACGTCAAGGGACACGGGGGAGAAGGCACATCAAGAGGACACGGGCGGAGAAGGCACATCAAGAGGACACGGGCGGAGAAGGCACGTCAAGAGGACACGGGCGGAGAAGGCACGTCAAGAGGACACGGGCGGAGAAGGCACGTCAAGAGGACACGGGCGGAGAAGGCACATCAAGAGGACACGGGCGGAGAAGGCACGTCAAGAGGACACGGGCGGAGAAGGCACGTCAAGAGGTCACGGGCGGAGAAGGCACGTCAAGAGGACACGGGCGGAGAAGGCACATCAAGAGGACACACGGGCGGAGAAGGCACATCAAGAGGACACGGGCGGAGAAGGCACGTCAATAACTGGAATACACTGAAAGACGTTGTGGAATCTACCTCCGGATTCAATAAAGAATCTGAACATCAGAATAGTTAAATTATAACAAGTAGAACAAGACTAGTAGATGGGGCATAAATATATTATACTTGTCCTCATTTTCCCATTCACACTAAAAGGATAAGTAATTACCAATAGGCAAGTACAGTAGTAAGAATACTGAAGTGATTGATGTGAGAATTGGCAAGGCTTGAATTGCAACTTCTACAATGATTTTATGTAGCTAATTATAAATATTACATAGTTTGGTTACTAATAGTAAATAATTACTTGGTTACTAATAGTAACCAAGGCACCCTGTGTATGTATATATACATTGGCAAATTAGTACATCCACTAATATCTAATATTCATTAGTACAGTACATGCCACACCTGACATCATAGAACATTAGAAAAATATTAATTAAAAAAATTGGAGTGCATTCTTTCACTCTTTGCCATCTCTAGAATGCACTATTTGTTAACTATTGTATTTGGTTGCTACTCTATTAGACAAGGCCCTACTGTTCCCAGTGACACGACTATGCCCATCCAGAGCATGTCGACGTGAAGCAATAGCGACTTCAAATGCACCTTTTGGATCATACTGAGACAAGGTAAAGACACTGGATAATGCTTGATCCAGCCTTGAATGACCTCGGCATAGCTCTTTCATCAACTGTACACAAAATCCATCCAGGCACTACTTAGCATCAAAGAGTTGTGTTGTGCTATTTACTAGTTGGCCCAATTGGCGACTAGCCTACCCCAACCATGTCTTCTGGGAAGACCGATTTAGGTTAGGACACGCTGATACGAGCAGTCCCTGAAGGGTTGTTTAAAAGGGTTGAGTGTATAGTAGATGAATGAGCCTTTTGGAGACAATTCCTGTCTGTAGTGACTATTCTCCATTTTCCTTAAGGCCTGATCCATAAGGAAAGTTTGAAAGATTACTACTGCACCTGGGTGAAATTTCAAACCTGCCCCAACTCGGCATAATTCTGTTAATGAAATCAGTAGGACCTTCCCTAAGGGAGCAACCGAATTACTCAGAAGCCTTAAACTTACTCAAAAGCCATACTTTAACCATATAACTTAACCTCAACTTTAGTTTTAATTTACACAAGGAATGCATCACTTTCACAAACCCAAATTTATCATACTTAAAACCAAATGAAAACTAAAAATTGAGCACCATTTCTAACAAAATTTACAATCATGCAATGGAATTTATAAATAATGAAACACATAAGCTGCAAAATACTATGATTAAATCAAACTGTCCTCAATTTATCTGTACCATACAGTACAAATATAAATTAACATACTATACATTTTTTCAATGTTAGTCTTACTGACTACACTGACCATCCCCAGGGGTTCCATCCTGGGAAGGGACAGTAATGTGACCCTAGGGGGACCTCGATATAAGCCTACCAGGTACTGTATGTATATACAGTACTGTACTGGCTGCCTGTTCCCTGATAATACAATAAATTATTATTAATTATCATTGAAAAATTAAATTTCAGCTCTGCGGAACAAGTTACCAAGTAACATTATAGAAGCAAAATCACTTGAACATTTTATGCAAATGCATTGCAAACGTATGGCCACATCCAAGGTAGAAAAATACAAAAATATATAAAAAGCAAATACTGAAGGTTAGTTAACAGTACCATATAGAATAAAAGTGGAATTGGATGGATATAAATAAAAGATGCCTCACATGGCCTAACATGCCTTCTGCAGATTCTATTTTTCATGTTTTTTTTTTTATTATATATATATATATATATATAATATATATATATATATAATATATATATATGATATATACAGTATATATATATATATATATATATATACTATATATATATATATATATATATATAATATATATATACAGTATATATATACAGTATATATATATACAGTATATATATATATATATATATATATTTTCTATATATATAGATATATTATATATTCATTATATATATATTTTATCTATATATATATATATATATATTTGATATATATATATATATATATATATATATATATATTTATATATATATATTTATATATATCTCTTTCTATATATATTTATATCTAGTCTTTATATCTATAGATATATATATTATATCTATATATATATATATATTTCTATATAGATATATATATATATATAGATATTAGATAGATTTTTATATATATATATATATATATATATATATATATATATATATATATATATATATATTTTATTATATATATCTATATTTTATATATATATATATATATATTATACAGTATATATATGTATGTATATAAAAAAAAACCCATGAAAAATAGAATCTGCAGAAGGCATGTTAGGCCATGTGAGGCATCTCTTATTTATTATTTAAACTTATTTATTTAAACCAGACTGACCTCTGACTGGTCAGTCTGGTTTGACAAAGGCTTTAACAAGTCGAAACGTTACCTCCTTTCATTTTTCTCTGTGGATTTTCCGCATAAAATGATCAGTGTTTTGTGATCGTCAATGCATATACAGTATATATATATATATATATATATAGATATATATATATATATATATATATATATATATATATATATATATATATATATATATATATATATAATATATCGTACCTAGTAGCCAGAACACACTTCTCGGCCTACTATGCAAGGCCCAATTGCCTAATAGGCCGAGTGATTTTCTTTATTTTCAATAATTTTTTTTCAAATAGCTCATTTGAATTATTATTATTTTATATTAAGACTATAATTTATTGACTTCATTGTGTTAGTTTAGGTTAGGTTAAGATGGGGTAGGTAGGGTTGG
The DNA here is from genome assembly GCA_020271785.1 of Procambarus virginalis. Taxonomy (NCBI): domain Eukaryota; kingdom Metazoa; phylum Arthropoda; class Malacostraca; order Decapoda; family Cambaridae; genus Procambarus; species Procambarus virginalis. Next base: position 10,534 of record WNGS01055079.1, read on the forward strand.
TTAGGTTCAGTCATATATCTAGGTTAGTTTTAACTCAAATTTAAACAAATTAACTTAAACATAATGAAATGGACAGATTTATCACTTCATAAGAAAAATTTTGGAAAAATATATAAATTCAGGAAAACTTGGCCTATTAGGCAAATCAGGCATTGCATAGTTGGCCAAGTATGATGTTCTGGCTATTAGGTACATTATATTATAATATATATATATATATATATTATATATATATATAATATAATATTATATATATATATATATATATATATATATATATATATATAAACTGAAAACTCACACCCCAGAAGTGACTCGAACCCATACTCCCAGGAGCAAAGCAACTGGTAACTACAGGGCGCCTTAATCCGCTTGACCATCACGACCGGACATAAGGAAGTGATAGCCTGAGCTATATGAACCACTTCCCCGCCGGCACCTGGATGGTTATCTTGGGCATAGCATTTTATCAAATCACCTCATTTTTTGGGGCAACACGTGAGGAACACAAATGCAAACAAGCCTGAATGGTCCCCAGGACTAGATACAACTGAAAACTCACACCCCAGAAGTGACTCGAACCCATACTCCCAGGAGCAAAGCAACTGGTAACTACAGGGCGCCTTAATCCGCTTGACCATCACGACCGGACATAAGGAAGTGATAGCCTGAGCTATATGAACACTTCCCCGCCGGCACCTGGATGGTTATCTTGGGCATAGCATTTTATCAAATCACCTCATTTTTTGGGGCAACACGTGAGGAACACAAATGCAAACAAGCCTGAATGGTCCCCAGGACTAGATACAACTGAAAACTCACACCCCAGAAGTGACTCGAACCCATACTCCCAGGAGCAAAGCAACTGGTAACTACAGGGCGCCTTAATCCGCTTGACCATCACGACCGGACATAAGGAAGTGATAGCCTGAGCTATATGAACCACTTCCCCGCCGGCACCTGGATGGTTATCTTGGGCATAGCATTTTATCAATCACCTCATTTTTTGGGCAACACAAATATCTGGGAGTATGGGTTCGAGTCACTTCTGGGGTGTGAGTTTTCAGTTGTATCTAGTCCTGGGGACCATTCAGGCTTGTTTGCATTTGTGTTCCTCACGTGTTGCCCCAAAAAATGAGGTGATTTGATAAAATGCTATGCCCAAGATAACCATCCAGGTGCCGGCGGGGAAGTGGTTCATATAGCTCAGGCTATCACTTCCTTATGTCCGGTCGTGATGGTCAAGCGGATTAAGGCGCCCTGTAGTTACCAGTTGCTTTGCTCCTGGGAGTATGGGTTCGAGTCACTTCTGGGGTGTGAGTTTCAGTTGTATCTAGTCCTGGGACCATTCAGGCTTGTTTGCATTTGTGTTCCTCAGTGTTGCCCCAAAAAATGAGGTGATTTGATAAAATGCTATGCCCAAGATAACCATCCAGGTGCCGGCGGGGAAGTGGTTCATATAGCTCAGGCTATCACTTCCTTATGTCCGGTCGTGATGGTCAAGCGGATTAAGGCGCCCTGTAGTTACCAGTTGCTTTGCTCCTGGGAGTATGGGTTCGAGTCACTTCTGGGGTGTGAGTTTTCAGTTGTATCTAGTCCTGGGGACCATTCAGGCTTGTTTGCATATATATATATATATATATATATATATATATATATGCAAACAAGCCTGAATGGTCCCCAGGACAAGTTACAACTGAAAACTCACACCCCAGAAGTGACTCGAACCCATACTCCCAGGAGCAACGCAACTGATATGTACAGGGATGCCTTAAACCACTTGACCATCACCACCGGACATAAGGAAGTGATAGCCGAGGCTATATGAACCACTTCCCCGCCGGCACCTGGATGGTTATCTTGGGCATAGCATTTTATCAAATCACCTCATTTTTGGGGGCAACACGTGAGGAACACAAATGCAAACAAGCCTGAATGGTCCCCAGGACTAGATACAACTGAAAACTCACACCCCAGAAGTGACTCGAACCCATACTCCCAGGAGCAACGCAACTGGTATGTACAGGGATGCCTTAAACCACTTGACCATCACGACCGGACATAAGGAAGTGATAGCCGAGGCTATATGAACCACTTCCCCGCCGGCACCTGGATGGTTATCTTGGCATAGCATTTTATCAAATCACCTCATTTTTGGGGGCAACACGTGAGGAACACAAATGCAAACAAGCCTGAATGGTCCCCAGGACTAGATACAACTGAAAACTCACACCCCAGAAGTGACTCGAACCCATACTCCCAGGAGCAACGCAACTGGTATGTACAGGGATGCCTTAAACCACTTGACCATCACGACCGGACATAAGGAAGTGATAGCCGAGGCTATATGAACCACTTCCCCGCCGGCACCTGGATGGTTATCTTGGGCATAGCATTTTATCAAATCACCTCATTTTTGGGGGCAACACGTGAGGAACACAAATGCAAACAAGCCTGAATGGTCCCCAGGACTAGATACAACTGAAAACTCACACCCCAGAAGTGACTCGAACCCATACTCCCAGGAGCAACGCAACTGGTATGTACAGGGATGCCTTAAACCACTTGACCATCACGACCGGACATAAGGAAGTGATATCAGCTATTACTTCCTTATGTCGGTCGTGATGGTCAAGTGGTTTAAGGCATCCCTGTACATACCAGTTGCGTTGCTCCTGGGAGTATGGGTTCGAGTCACTTCTGGGGTGTGAGTTTTCAGTTGTATCTAGTCCTGGGGACCATTCAGGCTTGTTTGCATTTGTGTTCCTCACGTGTTGCCCCCAAAAGTGAGGTGATTTGATAAAATGCTATGCCCAAGATAACCATCCAGGTGCCGGCGGGGAAGTGGTTCATATAGCCTCGGCTATCACTTCCTTATGTCCGGTCGTGATGGTCAAGTGGTTTAAGGCATCCCTGTACATACCAGTTGCGTTGCTCCTGGGAGTATGGGTTCGAGTCACTTCTGGGGTGTGAGTTTTCAGTTGTATCTAGTCCTGGGGACCATTCAGGCTTGTTTGCATTTGTGTTCCTCACGTGTTGCCCCCAAAAATGAGGTGATTTGATAAAATGCTATGCCCAAGATGACCATCCAGGTGCCGGCGGGGAAGTGGTTCATATAGCCTCGGCTATCACTTCCTTATGTCCGCTCGTGATGGTCAAGTGGTTTAAGGCATCCCTGTACATACCAGTTGCGTTGCTCCTGGGAGTATGGGTTCGAGTCACTTCTGGGGTGTGAGTTTTCAGTTGTATCTAGTCCTGGGGACCATTCAGGCTTGTTTGCATTTGTGTTCCTCACGTGTTGCCCCCAAAAATGAGGTGATTTGATAAAATGCTATGCCCAAGATAACCATCCAGGTGCCGGCGGGGAAGTGGTTCATATAGCCTCGGCTATCACTTCCTTATGTCCGGTCGTGATGGTCAAGTGGTTTAAGGCATCCCTGTACATACCAGTTGCGTTGCTCCTGGGAGTATGGGTTCGAGTCACTTCTGGGGTGTGAGTTTTCAGTTGTATCTAGTCCTGGGGACCATTCAGGCTTGTTTGCATTTGTGTTCCTCACGTGTTGCCCCAAAAGTGAGGTGATTTGATAAAATGCTATGCCCAAGATAACCATCCAGGTGCCGGCGGGGAAGTGGTTCATATAGCCTCGGCTATCACTTCCTTATGTCCGGTCGTGATGGTCAAGTGGTTTAAGGCATCCCTGTACATACCAGTTGCGTTGCTCCTGGGAGTATGGGTTCGAGTCACTTCTGGGGTGTGAGTTTTCAGTTGTATCTAGTCCTGGGGACCATTCAGGCTTGTTTGCATTTGTGTTCCTCACGTGTTGCCCCCAAAAATGAGGTGATTTGATAAAATGCTATGCCCAAGATAACCATCCAGGTGCCGGCGGGGAAGTGGTTCATATAGCCTCGGCTATCACTTCCTTCTGTCCGCTCGTGATGGTCAAGTGGTTTAAGGCATCCCTGTACATACCAGTTGCGTTGCTCCTGGGAGTATGGGTTCGAGTCACTTCTGGGGTGTGAGTTTTCAGATATATATATATATATATATATATATATATATATATATATATATATATATATATATATATATATATATATATATATATATATATATATACATATATTATATATATATATATATATATATATATATATATATATATATATATATATATATATATATATATATATATATATATATATATATATATATATTGTGACGATAATCTCTTCCCAGAGATTGAGCCTGCTCTTTCTTATTATCATCACGTTCCCAGATACATTGAAGATACGTTTTACAGTGGCTTAAACGTATATATCAAGACCAGCCACGCACCTGCAAACTCCCCCCTCCCCCCATTCCTGCACACCTGGTCGCCGCGCCGACCCGCCAACTGCTACTCCCAGTCTGGAACTACCGTCTTGCCGGCCGCCCTGCATTCTCATTGGCCGTTCGAGAACACGCCACTTCAGTCCTTCTCCAACCACTTTCCAAGCCAAGGCAATGTCAGGGTCGACTGGCAGCACTACACTCAGAATATCTCGTGCTCTCACGCTATGAACACCTAGTTGACTCACCTCGTGTGATCAAATAGAGGCTTATAGCTAGCGCATATATTCCCAGCACCATTTCTTTATTATTCATTATTGTATGTCCTCCATGTCCCATTGTTCACTTAAATTCATTCTTTTTTATGTTATTTTTCACTTGTTGACTTGCACTTTGATCAGCCAAGGAATTGTCTTTATTTTACTTTGTTTTCTAGAATAATTAAATTTAATTGTTTATCTTTTGTGTTTAGTGTGTCTTACCTTACCTTACCACAGATTATCAGACAAGCAGTCATTCTTTTTTTTCTTTTTTTTGTTGATACATATATGTGGCCTGGCATTGACATCTGCCATTGGAAGACTGCAGAACACCATTTTCAACACTTTACCGTCACATATAATTGGGGGCCTGTCCTAGGAGCTGCACTCAGGTATTGGTAATTGTGGTAAGCGTACTTGGCTTTCATTCCCTTGCTTTCAATATTTACATTAATCACTTTTATTATTCATATGGTGCTGTGTATATTGTGCATTACGGGAGTAGCATATGGTGAGTGTGAGACAACTTTGGATTACGTGGTGACTGTAGGCCTCAGTCATACTCTTAATTGGTCGTCTCCCCCTCCGTGTTATTACCCGTGTTTAACATCTTTTGTCCCTCAGATATTTCTCATATTTTCGACAGATTATCATATAGGTACCCTGGTACTGTGGTCTGTCTCCGGGTCAATAGCACCTAATTTCTGCAATCCGACTCTAGGAGGATATAGAGGGCCAAAGTTCCTCTCGCACGGACTTTTATTGGCGAGTTGGGACCTCGCCGATAGTTCTCGTCACCAGTTGACACTCGCACCCCTACTCGTCGGTCAGAATTGATGGTACTTACTCAAGGTAGGGAATTAGCTTTCTTTCTTTTGAGCACGAAGTTCGCTAATTCTGTAAGTACCATATTCAATTTCAGTGGGTACCTTGCTTATGTTCTATAGTGACTCGGCAAGGTATGACTACATTTTTGGACTACCTCATTTACTTTGGAACCATTTAGTGTTTCACTTGTCTTTCGAAACTCAGTTTCAACTAATTAGTAGGATTTTCTTGCCTTTATCCTCCCACAGTGAGTACCGGGTACAAGATTTCCTGCGACCTTAATCATTTACCATCTTGAATTAACTTTAATTATTAACAATTCCACAGGATAGGTATCAGTTGCCACGTTTCCTGTTTCTGACATTCACCATATCATCACAGTATATTCGTGTCTCATTTATTTGCTAATTTCACCATGTTTCGTATGCAAGCTTTCAAGACAGATTCAGAAGGTGAAATAGGGAACTTACGTCATGCTAGGAGGGTCGAATTGATAACTCTTGCCCATGAGTATCACTTGGAAGTTCCCGATGGAGCCAACAAGTATGCCATACATAATATAATTTTGGATCACCTTGCGGAAGAAGGTATTATAGACTCTGATACTCATGAACAATACACCATTTCAGATAAGCATGATTTGACGGCAATGAAACTCAAAATCGAGCTCGCAAAGCTCGAGAAGGAGCAACAGCAAGCCGCCCTACAACAACAGCAAGCCGCCATACAGCAACAACAGGAAGCAGCTGCATCAGAGAGCGTGAAGCTGCCATCAGAAAAGAAGAACAAGAAAGAGAAATCCGCCTCAAAGAGCGGAGAAAGAAGACTCAAAGAAAGAGAGGCCGCACTGAAGAAAGAAGAAAGTGAACGTGAGTTGGCCTTATACAAAGAGCGACTAGAGATACAACGTGAACACGACAAACGGCAGGCAGAAACAGCTCTAGACTGTCGTGGCCGAGAACTCACGATGGACGCTACACACCAAGCTCAACTCCAACAAGCTGCAGCTAGTCTTCCTCCAAGTTTCAATGTCTCCCATGCAAGTAAGTTAATGCCCCCGTTCATAGAAACGGAGGTTGATGTTTTTTCACTACTTTTGAGACCCTTGCTAATCAACTTAGTTGGCCTGACGACCAATGGGCTACCCTTCTCCGAGTACATTTAACAGGTAGAGCAGCAGTCACACTCAGCACTTTGGCATCTGAAAACGACTACACCACCCTGAAGCAAGCTGTGTTGGACGCCTACCTTCTCTCCACCGAAAGCTACCGACGAAAGTTCCGTGACTACGTAAAGGCAAGTACCACCACCTTCTTAGAATTTGCTAACACCAAACGGAGATATTTCATGAAATGGCTGGAGGCAGCACATGTCTCTACTTTTCCAGAGCTTGTCAACCTCATGCTGGTTGAAGAATTCTTGAGGCGTGTACCTCCTCCTGTCCGCCTATACTTAGCAGACAAAGAAGAGACCGATTTGGTGAAATGCGCGAAGTCAGCTGACACTTACAGCCTCATCCACCGGCTGACACCAGAACAACCTACCAGTAAGAAGTCTTGGTACAGTTACGAGAAAGTGAGCCCAGATCAAGGTACCTCTCAACTGTACTGCAGGTATTGTCGACTATATGGACATACCATAGAAAAATGTGGTAAGTCCCAATCTAAAGGTAACACAGAACCTACTAAGCCCAAACCTACTCACCCTAAGTCCGGTAAGCCTGTAATGAATGTTGGTGTTCATGTTAATGATCTCTCTCTCTTCAGCAAACATCTGTATCTAGGAACTATCTCTACCCGCGGTTCAAATTCTGAGGGACGTTGTGGACTTAAGATCCTGAGGGACACAGTGGCTCTACAATCGATCGTCTTGAAATCAGCTGTGCCCAACGTCGCCTACACAGGAGAGACTGTATTCATCACTGACCTTACTGCTACTACTCCTTATCCTCTTGCCAGAGTCCACCTGGATTGTCCCTTCGTGACCGGTGAAGTCCAAGTCGCCGTCAGGGAAAAGCCTTTTCCCATGCCTGGAGTGCAACTTCTCCTAGGCAACGACTTGGCAGAAGACCAACAACCGACCAACCTGATCGTCAAGGACATATCCCAGGTGAGCAACTCTGTGTTGGATAATCCGATTTTTGAGCATGTTCCAGCAAAGGTTCAAGAGAGTGATGAAGTTTCTCCTCCTGTTATGGTGACCACCCGTGCTCAAGCTGCACGACCACAGCCAGCTGACTCTACTGCTACCGCTGTCCCTCAAGACCCTTCGAAACTACCCCCTAATCTGACCGCTTTGGAGTTCCGTAAGTTACAGAGGGAAGATCGTACCTTGACCCCATTATTCTTTCAGGCTGAGACCCAATCCGACAGTGTTCCTGGGTTCTTTATGGAGAACGAATTACTCTATCGCAGATATAGACCCAGTAAACTGAAGGAAGAGGACGATTGGGCAAACGTTGAACAGCTAGTGATTCCTACCAGCCTGCGGCCCACGATTCTACACCTGGCCCACGGAGCTCTATCACACTACGGGTTTAACAAGACATACCATGGGATTCGTCAAGACTACTACTGGCCAGGTATGGTTAATGAGGTAAAGAAGTATGTTCAACAATGCCACGTGTGTCAGAAAGCAGGTAAACCGAACGTTTCAATTCCCAGAGCACCACTGACACCCATCCAGGTGCCTGAGGAACCATTCCACAGACTTATTATTGACTGTGTTGGTCCTTTGCCTCGGACCAGTGCCGGCAACGCCTATATCTTAACCATCCTGTGTCCTACCACCAGATTCCCGATAGCAGTTCCAGTGAAAAATATTACGGCTGCTACAGTGGTGAAGAATTTACTGAAAATCTTCACCCAGTATGGATTTCCGAGGGAGATTCAGAGCGACTGTGGCACCAACTTCACCAGTGATCTCTTCAAACGGACTCTGGAGGAGTTCAACATCAAACAGGTACTGTCCAGCCCCTATCATCCTGCTTCACAGGGTTCTCTTGAACGTAGTCATCAGACTATCAAGGCACTCTTAAAAAAGTTTTGTAATGAGACCTCAAAGGATTGGGATAGGCAACTTGATCTCATCATGTGTATTTTCAGAAGTCTTCCCAACGAGTCACTAGGAGTATCTCCTTATGAGATGCTCTACGGACGTAAGTGCCGTACACCTCTCAAGGCTTTCAAGGATTCTCTACGTGATGCCACCTTCAGTGAGCATCAGAATGTGCCCCAGTATCTTCAAAACCTCCGACACATTCTAGAGAGGGTCCATTCCTTTGCCAGCAACAACCTACAGAAAGCCCAAGAGAGGATGAAGACTCGTTACGACCAGCACTGCCAAGTAAGGAAGTTTAAACCGGGAGACTTAGTTCTTGCCTATTTCCCTATCCCAGGTTCTCCTTTACAAAACAGGTTCTCAGGACCCTACCGTGTTAAGGAGTGCCGGAACAACTTCAACTACGTTCTCGAAACCCCTGATAGGCGGCGGAAGACCCAGCTGTGCCACATCAATCTGCTCAAACTTTACCATGGTGTTCCTCCCACTGTGCTAACCACCTATTCCACCTTTACAGGTCCATACAGCCACAGTGAGACCTTCCCTGCTTCTCCTTCCGAAAGCACTGACACTGAGACAGCGCTTTCTAATTCGGAAATCCTTACTAACATCCATAATCACTTTCAGGACAGTAATTGTGCTCCTCTATCATATTCTAATACATCTCTCGCCTCGCCAGATATCACCAAGTCTCCCATCCTCCATATCGACGCCAGTGGTACCGGCAACGTGGGTGACCTGGTACAACAAGGCGAAGAGACTCTACGTACCAACTACCATAAACGACACCACGAGCAACAAGGAGCTACTCATCGTCCTGAACAGGCAACACTTTGCTCCATACCTGCAAAGTACTCAGTCCACCACCATCTACATGGACCACAACCATCTTCACTTCCTACAGCCAGCCCAACTCAACCATCGACTACTTCTATAATGGGCTTGCCAGCTGCATCATTTCAGCCTGGAGATTGCTACACCCAGAAGTCTGACTACATCATATCAGACGCCCTCTCCAGCATCACTGAGGTAGAGCCTGCTCCACCTACCACTCTACCTCCCGAGAACGTGACTTCACCAGAACCGCAGGCTTCGGGGGAGAGTTGTGACGATAATCTCTTCCAGAGATTGAGCCTGCTCTTCCTTCCTTCATCACGTTCCACACAATATTGAAGATACGTTTTACAGTAGCTTAAACGTATATCAAGACCAGCCACGCACCTGCAAACTCCCCCTCCCCCCATTCCTGCACACCTGGTCGCCGCGCCGACCCGCCAACTGCTACTCCCAGTCTGGAACTACCGACTTGCCGGCCGTCCTGCATTCTCATTGGCCGTTCGAGAACACGCCACTTCAGTCCTTCTCCAACCACGTTCCAAGCCAAGGCAACGTCGGGGTCGACTGGCAGCACTACAGTCAGAATATCTCGTGCTCTCACGCTATGAACACCTAGTTGACTCACCTCGTGTGATCAAATAGAGGCTTATAGCTAGCGCATATATTCCCAGCACCATTTCTTTATTATTCATTATTGTATGTCCTCCATGTCCCATTGTTCACTTAAATTCATTCTTTTTTATGTTATTTTTCACTTGTTGACTTGCACTTTGATCAGCCAAGGAATTGTCTTTATTTTACTTTGTTTTCTAGAATAATTAAATTTAATTGTTTATCTTTTGTGTTTAGTGTGTCTTACCTTACCTTACCACAGATTATCAGACAAGCAGTCATTCTTTTTTTTTTTTTTTTTTTTTGTTGTTGATACATATATGTGGCCTGGCATTGACATCTGCCATTGGAAGACTGCAGAACACCATTTCCAACATGTTACCGTCACAATATATATATATATATATATATATATATATATATATATATATATATATATATATATATATATATATATATATATATATATTATATATATATATATATATATATATATATATATATATATATATATATATATATATATATATATATATATATTATTAAATATGACCGAAAAAGTAAGATTAATAATTCTAACACGAATTTTCTCTTTCCTTATGTTTCTTTTTACTGGTGACGGTAAATGAAAAATCAATTCTCCAAAATTCATTTTTATTTCTAGTCTGACGCGACACTTGAGCGCGTTTCGTAAAACTTATTACATTTTCAAAGACTTTAGTTTATCTACACACAACTTATGCTTTATGAAACAACATTGGCTCTTATACCTGCATTTGGGTGAGGTGATGTAATACAATAGTGGGGTGAAACACAGAACATGGAAAACGGGGTATAGATTTGTAGAAGTAGAAGTTGGGTACCAATAGAACTGCAGAAGGCCTATTGGCCCATATTTCTTGATGTTTCTATATTGGAGCGGAGTCTTGAAGTGGGTAGAATATAGTTGTGCGTTAATTGGCTGTTGATTGCTGGTGTTGACTTCTTGATGTGTAGTGCCTCGCAGATGTCAAGCCGCCTGCTGTCGCTGTATCTATCAATGATTTCTGTGTTGTTTGTTAAGATTTCTCTGGTGATGGTTTGGTTGTGGGAAGAGAATATATGTTCCTTAATGGAGCCCTGTTGCTTATGCATCGTTAAACGCCTGGAAAGAGATGTTGTTGTCTTGCCTATATACTGAGTTTTTTGAGGCTTACAGTCCCCAAGAGGGCATTTGAAGGCATAGACGACGTTTGTCTCTTTTAGAGCGTTCTGCTCCGTGTCTGGAGAGTTTCTCATGAGTAGGCTGGCCGTTTTTTTGGTTTTATAGTAAATCGTTAGTTGTATCTTCTGATTTTTGTCTGTAGGGATAACATTTCTATTAACAATATCTTTCAGGACCCTTTCCTCCGTTTTATGAGCTGTGGAGAAGAAGTTCCTGTAAAATAGTCTAATAGGGGGTATAGGTGTTGTATTAGTTGTCTCTTCAGAGGTTGCATGGCGTTTCACTTTCCTTCTTATGATGTCTTCAATGAAACCATTGGAGAAGCCGTTGTTGACTAGGACCTGCCTTACCCTACAGAGTTCTTCGTCGACTTGCTTCCATTCTGAGCTGTGGCTGAGAGCACGGTCGACATAAGCGTTAACAACACTCCTCTTGTACCTGTCTGGGCAGTCACTGTTGGCATTTAGGCACATTCCTATGTTTGTTTCCTTAGTGTAGACTGCAGTGTGGAAACCTCCGCTCCTTTCCATGACTGTTACATCTAGAAAGGGCAGCTTCCCATCCTTCTCCATCTCGTAAGTGAAACGCAACACAGAATTCTGCTCAAACGCCTCTTTCAGCTCCTGCAGATGTCTGACATCAGGTACCTGTGTAAAAATGTCGTCAACATACCTGCAGTATATGGCCGGTTTCAAGTTCAAGTCGACTAAGACTTTTTTCTCGATAGTACCCATGTAGAAGTTCGCAAACAGGACACCTAGGGGAGAACCCATGGCGACCCCATCTACTTGCTTATACATGTGCCCATCCGGGCTCAAGAAGGGTGCCTCCTTAGTACAAGCTTGGAGTAGTTTCCTCAGGATATTTTCTGGTATGTCAAGAGGAGTACAGGCCGGATCACGATACACTCGGTCCATTATCATCCCGATTGTTTCATCCACAGGTACGTTGGTAAACAGTGATTCTACGTCCAACGAGGCTCTTATCCCTGTTGCCCGTGTTCCCCGCAGTAAGTCAACAAATTCCTTCGGGGACTTCAGGCTGAAGGCGCAAGGGACATAAGGAGTCAGTAAGCCGTTGAGTCGTTTCGCCAGTCTGTACGTGGGTGTGGGTATCTGGCTGATGATTGGCCGAAGTGGGTTTCCAGGCTTATGCGTCTTGACATTTCCATACGCATATCCAGGTTTATATTCCCCAATAATCTTTGGCAGGTGGAGTCCGGATTTCTTGGCATTCACAGTTTCAATCAATTTGTTGACCTTTGCTTTCAATTCGGCTGTAGTGTCCTTCGTTACCCTTTGGAATTTAGTTTGGTCAGAGAGTATGAGGTTCATTTTCGCCAGATATTCGTCTTTCTTAAGGATGACGTATATTGGCGACTTGTCGCCTCTCCTGATAACTATCTCCTTGTTCTCACGAAGGCTCTTAGCTGCCGCTTTGAGCTCGGGGGTCAGTATGGTGCTTCTGTAGTTGCCTCGATTCTTTCCTCCTTCTGCAATAAGTTCTGCTTGTAAGGTGTCTTTGGTGGTGACCTTCTTTTGTGCTTCGAGGTCAAATATGTCGTCCAACAGGATCTCCAACTCCACTTTCCGGGCCAACGCACTTGGTCTGGACATAACGTGACAGTTTATACCCAGATTTAGGAGAGTGACTTGGTCCTCAGTGAGGTTGATTCCTGCAAGGTTCAGGAAGCCGTCTCTTGGTCGTGGAATTGCCATAGGTCCTCCATATAATGTTGTGAGTTTCTTGATTATCCTTGTTTCCGTGCTGAGGTGATGTCGGTCTGTGAATTAAATTAACGCAATACTATATTCTACCCACTTCAAGACTCCGCTCCAATATAGAAACATCAAGAATATGGGCCAATAGGCCTTCTACAGTTCTATTGGTACCCAACTTCTACTTCTACAAATCTATACCCCGTTTTCCATGTTCTGTGTGTTTCACCCCACTATTGTATTACATCACCTCACCCAAATGCAGGTATAAGAGCCAATGTGTTTCATAAAGCATAAATTGTGTGTAGATAAACTAAAGTCTTTGAAAATGTAATAAGTTTACGAAACGCGTCAAGTGTCGTGTCAGACTAGAAATAAAATGAATTTTGGAAATTGATTTTTCATTTACCGTCACCAGTAAAAAGAAACATAAGGAAAATAGAGAAAATTCGTGTTAGAATTATTAATCTTACTTTTTCGGTCATATTTAATAATATATGTCTACAGGAAAGACTGCTACCAAAATATGCCAAATATGATATATATATATATGAATTATATATATATATATATATATAATATATATATATATACTATATTATATATAGATATATATAAATATAAAATTGAAATGTTCGTTTGTTTCAAAATCGTTAATCTCCGAAAGTACTTCACTGATTGCTTTGAAATTTTCACACAACTTTCTATTCGCCGCCGAGCAGATTTTTATATACTTGCTATACAGATGTCATATCTGTGATGGTAAAAAATATGC